>JBBMKF010469465.1:0-10664 GCA_037834155.1 Curcuma caesia | reverse complement strand
CACACCCGATTAAGTCCAATCCATACTTAACCATAATCATTAAATTAATCTAATCTAATCACTCAACCGGATCAAGAGTTAACCCTAACCCAAATCAACTCATCATTTCCAATTAATCTAATTAAACTAATTAATCAATTATTAATTAAATATTAAACCAATTAATACTTTAACCAATTCATTAATTATCTAATTAAACTTGTTTAACTATAAGCAAACCTTAATCTAATTCAATTAACATAACTTAACCAAATTAACCCATCAGTTCCAACCTAATCATTAAAATATAATTTAGCTCAATCCTCACTCAGTCCATCGGTTCCAACCTAACCCATCAGAACCCTAACAAACATCAAATCTGATCATCCAATAGCCACCCTAAATCCAACAGATCAATCTCAATCAAATCCAATTACACAATTGAACTACAGCCAAATCCAGATTAACCTAACCACAATCATAATAGATTTCAACAAAAAATCTAGCATCTAAAACCCAACAAAGCAAAACCCTGATCATCAAAATCCTAAATCCAATAGAGAAACCAACTTACCTTGATTAATAATTTTAGACTAACTGGTCTATTCTTTCCCACATGGGCAGTGCTAGGAAGAAGGGGGCGGCGGTCGAACGTGAGCAGCAGCCAGAGATCGATTGAAGGAGGAGGGCGATGAGCATGTTCGAGAGGAAGAAACCACAACTGGTGTGGCGCCGGTCTTCACTCGACAGTATGAGGAAGGCGACGGTGGCGAGGGGCGCGACGGAGCATGGGAGCGTCGGCAGCAAGGAGACGGCGTCGAGCATCTTCTCCACATGGCGGGCGGTGAAGGGCGATTGTAACAGACGACGGCGGCGTGCAGCGTGCGGCGGAAGGTCGCGATAGACGGTGGCGTTGGATCGCGGCAGGCACGGCGCGAGCAGTGCTGAACAATGGAAGGAAAGAAATCGTGATTTCTCATTTAGGGTTGGCTCCATCGGCGCTCGGCTTTAAAACCTGAAATCGATGAAGTTTTCGACGTCGGACGTGGGCGTGCGACGACGTCTGCATCAATTCCGGCTACTCGATCGCTAAGCGAAGAGATTGCGAGGGAAACACTGGGTCAGCTTTAGGCGTGAACCGCGATTACGTTATAACGAGAAGTAACAGTAATCAGGGTTAGGATTTGGGCTAAATCGATTTAAAACCTAGGATTTACTGTAACAATTGAACAGGTTATTGTAGTGAACCAGGTTCAATCTTGGTTCGCTTGGTTCACTAATCAAACGAACTCCGATTTGATCCAAGCCAGTTTTGTTCAATTTGTTTTCACAAGACGAATCTTCTCATCCCTTTTATTTTGTCAAAACCTCTTCCATCATAAACCAAACCAAGTTGATTCAAAATTGAATTATTTGGTTCACTAACCATATAATCTCTGATTTGACCCAAATCGATTTCGTTCATTTTGTCTTCGCAAGACGAGTTCTATTCTCTCCAACTAGCAAAATTTCTAGTATCTTACATTTAATAGACGTGATTGTTATTTGTGGTTGTATCAATGTGGGGATTCATTTTCTAATGAAGTGCTCTCATGTAAGGTGGAATTTATTGATTCACAAAGATAAAACCAACTCCGTAATGATATATCAAACATAAATATCAGTGGTAGTAAGATGTCATCTTCTAGTTCTGCTAGTGTTGTGGTTAATATTGGAGAGATTAGATACAATTTGAAAGAAACTATTAGTATTGAGGAAGTCGTAGACTAGAGTTTGGAACAAATGTTTGAAGATTCATGGACTCAACCAGAATATTATGATATAGAATGCTAGCATAAATTGAAAGGGATCTCTCTACTAATGAATTTATAGTGAATGATATGGACTATTCAATAGATCTGCTAGTGATCTTCAAGTATGGTGACCTTGAAGATGTGTTTTATTAGTTGAAGATGCCTATGTAATGAATTCAACACTTGTTGCGTTACAAGGGCAAGAACTGGACGGGAGTGATGAATTTTTTATTGGTAAGGTAATGTAAAATTTAATCTATAATAAGTTTAAAAATTTATTTAAAATAGTAGTGTAATGAATTTTTTTTATGTTTCATAATGTAATATGCATTCAATTGAAGTAGTGATGTAATGTAATTTTCTTTAACTTTTATCTTCTTTATTCCACTCAATGAAAATCATAGTAACTTAAAAACTCTTGTTGCTTGTGTAGGTATTCCCAACCCCAAAAATATTTTAAAGATCACTTGCTAAATATGTTAGCAAGAGACAATTCATTTACAAAATAAAAGACTCTAGGAAAATCAGAGTTAAAGCAAGTTGTGATAGAGAAAACTGCACATAGGCAATAATTGCAAGGGAAGAAATAGAGTTGACTGTTATAAAATATTTAGATGAACACTAATGTTGTCTTGGCTTAGGAATGGTTGATCATCCTGCTTGCATAGCTTCTTTTATAGCTTCTCAGATTGAAAGTCATATTATGTCTATAGATGAATATAAACCTAGAATGATTTAGCGAGAGATGAGAGAACAATTTATAGTAGATATATAATATCAAAAGGCATACAATGCACATCAAAAAGCTCTAACAAAGGTGATAGGTGATTTCGAAAAGGATTATGGTGACCTCCCTAGGCTTTTACGGGAGCTAAAATATAGTGACCTAGAAACATATGTTGCATTAAAAACAAGTGTTGATAAAAAAATTTCAATGTTATTTTTGGGCCTTTGGTGCATGTGGCAGAGTTTTCTGAATATACTTTCATAAACTAATGGGAATTGTAGTAACATACTTGAGTGACAAATATTTAGGTGTTTTATTGATGGCCACAATAGTAGATGGTAATGCAAAACTTATGCCACTTAGATTTGCAATTACTGAGGTTGAGTGTGGGCCATCTTGGGAGTGGTTTCTAAATCACCTAAAGACATTTCTTGTAGTTGATCCATCAACTATAACAAGAATATCTAATATACATCATGGAATATTATTTGCAATGAGTAAAGTTTATCCTACTACTCACCATGGATTATGTTGTTATACCTGTCTTGTAATATGGTAACAGACACTTGGGATAAACCTACATTAGGATTGTTTTGGGTTGTATCTAGAGCAAATATAATTTTTAAATATGATCAAATAATGCAGAGGATGTTAGAGAAACATATGGACACTTATAGATGGATGCAAAATGTTGAACCTAGAAAATGGGCAAATGCATATTTTTCTGGTAGAAGGTATGCAATGCTGACCACAAATTGTTCTGAAAGCATGAATGCATTGTTCAAAGACACACAAGAACTCCCAATAAAAGGACTGATAAACAACACATGGAAAAAGTTACACAATTATTTTATAATCATAGGGAGAAAGTGTCTAATTTTGCAAGTCCTTTGACGCCATTTGTTATGAATGAGATTGAAATTAGAAGAGGAAGAATTAGATACTATGCAGTACATCCACATAGAATAATAGAAATGGAGGTAGTGACTTTTGCATCCTCCTATATAGTTGACATTGAGAGTTGTAGATGTGATTGTGGTGTGTACCAGAAATAAAGGAGGTTGAGGGGGTAAAAAATTTGAAAAACATGGTAACAATTTTGGTGTGTAAGAAGAGAAGACTATAATAGTCACCAATAAGATGGAAGAAGAAGAGGAAAATAAAATACAAGCAAGGGACAAGGAAGTCAAGTCTTTCGTTTTGAATGCAATTAAAGTAAGATGAGATATTTGTAAAAATTCATAAATAATAAATACAATTTCATAAACTTTCATAATATTTGTTGTGTTTCTCAAGTACATTGAGTTGTGTTTCTTTGTAGGAACTTGAAGGTAAATACTACCCATTAATAAATGAAAAATAAGAAAACAATATTATATTAGTGGTCAATGAGATTGATGAAGTAGGGGAGACCAAAAAAAAAGAGACAAGGGAGAAAGAACTCAACACAATGAGGTTGAAGGCTATTAAAGTAAATTGAGATATCTTGAATTAATGCTTTAATACTACTTGAAAATTCATAAATTTCACGTAATCTTTTATTTGTTAAATAATTATAGTTGTGTTTATTTTTAGTATATTCAGGATAAATATATAGAAACGAAAGATAAAAAATGAGACCAAGATATGACCTACTTCATATCAGTATTTGAGAATTTGAGATCACTTATTTTTGACTTTTTTATGTGAGAAAGGCAACTGCGCCTATATGACCAAATCATAAATCATAATTTTTTAACATCTCTAAACAAAAGTTATAATTGTCCGATCAAAGTGTCAACCAAAATTGCATCTATTATAGAGGATTTCTTGATCCAAAGAGCATTCAACTCTTAGTCTTTCGATTTTATCAAGCTAAAGCTACGATCATTCAATCGAAGTGCTCGCCAAGATTGTGTTAATTCTCGAGGAAGAACTCAATCTAGAGCTAGGGTTACAACATTCCATCAGAGTGCTAATTAGTAATTATAAAATAAACCCAAGACGTCTCATTAAGAGAACACAAGGTCAACTTGAGGATTTAACAGAAACATGCATATACATAGAGTGACTCTAACTTTACATGCTCTAACACACCCCTAAACCAAGGCTCTGATACCATGTTGTCACGCCTCACACGAACTAGGCTTGCCGCGATGCTAGCTTCGCTCATGCGTGAATTGTAACAATGTCAGAGCAAAATACAAAGTAAAACTACATAACCTAACTACATGCATACCTCTGGAATAACTCCAATAGTTATGTATATATCTCAACAATTAACCTGGGGTCAAAGAAAAGGGAGAGTGAGCACAAAGTGCAAAGTGGAGATACGATAGACGTACATGAAAAATAGTGTTAAAAAGGCAATAACATCATTTATCATTATCTTTTCCATGTCATTCGTCTTTTATTTCCTTTTTAATTAATATCATCAGTTTTCGTTATTGTCTTATTTTATTCGACCATTCAATATAATTTCTTGGGTGAGTAAACAATATACAATCTACTTATATAGAATGTGTCGTTTAAGAAAAAGAGAATGATCTACATTTCACTTATTACAAACACATCAGGTATAAATAAAATAAATATCAAAGTGAGTGACCTGCAACCCACTTGAAAAAGATGCATCGTATAACAGAGTGAATGACATGCTATCCACCCGTAACGAAATTGCATTATAAGTATGCATCTATACATACATAGCTCATGTGAATGACCCGCAATCCATCCAAAAAATATCTCACATGAAAATAGGATGGACAACCTGCAATCCATTCTATGAGATGCCTTATACAAGAATAGGATGAACGACCTACAATCCACCCGCGAGAAAAAATTTATCTCAATTTGGTCAAAGTTTATACACATGTAAAAAGACTTGGAAGCTCTTTTCAAACTGCAGAGCCAAGAGCTCTATATTTATAGAGAGATATTTCCTTAATATAATTAATCTCATATCTTTTATAACTAATAGAACTGAAGTTTAATAACATGAGAGTTACATTCACTTCTTTATTAACTTGGTTGAGAAGTTATATAACTTCTTACAAGCACTGAGTCGAAGCTTTCTCTCGTATTATCTGATTTTTTATAATAATATTATTTATATTATTTATTCACTTCAAATTATCATGAGGTTTGAATTCTCTTTTAGGAAATTATCTCAAATTTCCCAAATCTCTCAATTGTCTAATCTAAATGACATTGATCAATTTTGATAGGGTGCAAAATTTTGATAAACAACAAGTATAAAAGGACTACCAAGTATAAAGATATGATCAAGCAAATAGAAGTATATACGAGCATGTCCTTTATTTTTCTTCTACCATATAGAATATAAACCTTAAATAATTCATTATCAATATTTTCTATTTCATACCTAATTTAACATTGACGAGGTCATTCTTGTTTTCTAACTGATTGATGTAGACAAATGGTAGTAATTACCAACTAAAATAAAATCTTAATAAAAACAACAACAAGCACCGTACACTTCATATAATGGATTCATGACATACAAAGATTAAGGAAAATCCAAACTATTGAATTCTTAATGGTTGTGAATTTGTCGAACCAAAAATAAAAATAAAAAGATCAAACAGAAAGGGATCCAGATTATTATTGCTTAAAGTGTAGGTTTAATCATGCATGAAGGAAATTGAAAGGAGTCAAGCAAGAAAACTCCACTTCAAGTACATTTGACAATGCTGTGATGACATGCGACGACTACGACGACGTGTGACGGCTACGACGACGTGCGACGGCAATGACGAAGTGTGGCAGCAACGATGACGACGACAGAGAGCAAGGACGGTGGCGGCAGCGTCGACGACGACGACGACGACGACGATGACGACAGGGAATAAGGACAGCAGTGGCGGTGGCGGCGTGAGAAGTTTGAGGGTGCATTAGAGTTTTGGGGTTAGAGAGGTTTTAAAGACCCTTTATTTGTATTTTTTTACATAAAGGTCCAACAAGTTTAAAATTTTTAACTAAGACCTATTTTTATTATTTCAAGATATAACATCCTACCCTCTTAAATAAATTTGGTCCTCCAAATTTTTAATTTAGTTTAGTAGTTTACCTGAAAGAAAAAAATGAGGAAATTATTCTCGCATGTCTTCCTCACACTCTCACGTAGCCTCTTTATCGGAGTGATATTGTCATGCTACTCTCACTAGACACACCCTATTCTTTCGAAGTTGGTGATCTTTGTGCTCTAAGATATGGACTGGATGTTCCTCATAAGTAGCATCTAGATACAGAGGTGTCGTCAAACTCTCTAGCACATGAGACGGATCGGAAATATATTTCCGCAACATGGAAACATGAAACACATTATGAACTCCTGCTAGTGAAGGTGATAGAGCAAGCCTATAAGCCACTCGGCCCACCCGTTCAAGAATATGAAAGGGCCCAATAAATCTAGGTGTTAACTTACCTTAACACCAAATCTCTTTACTCCTTTAATAGGAGATACACGAAGGAATGCGTGATCCCCCTCTGAGAACTCTAGCTCTCTACGTCTCTTATCTGAATAACTTTTCTGACGACTTTAAGCATTCAACAATCTTTGTATAATCATCTTCCCCATCTCTTTATCCCTCTCTAAAGCATTATGCATCAAGTAATTTACATTCACCTACTTCATATCATAAAATCAGAGATTTTCAAGCTTGACTATATACTGCTCTCTAAAAGAGTTACTTGACTAATATTGTTATAATCGAACACTACTAAATATAGATGGTCTTTTCAATTATCTCTAAAACCTAAAATACAAGCTCACAAGAGGTCCTCTAGATGTTAATTAGTCATCCATTTAAGGTTGGAAAGCCCAATCGACTTGTAATTCAACCTTTAAATGCATTTAAAACTTCGCCAAGAATTTGGACGTGAGACAAGAGTCGCAGTCAAATATAATAATGGGATTCTATGTAGTCTTACTATTTCTCAACTATAGTGTAGGATCATTGAATGAACCTCGAGAGAACTAACTAAATGTGCCTATCCTATTTGTGTTTGACTATAACCAATTTAAATAATAAAATATACACACAGAACATAAACACAAGCATAAGCATGGATCTAAACGCAAACACAAACACAAATACAAACATAAGCATGAACATAAACGCAAGCACAAGCATGAAGGCATGAACAAAAGTACAAACATGGACATAAACACAAGCACAAACACAAACACAAACACAAACACAAACACAAGCACAAGCATGAACATAAACGCAAGCACAATTGTAACAATTGTTCCTACTCTATGACCTATGATCCTTAGGTGAATCATTCCTAAATTTTCTCTTTCTCTTCTTTGAATATCTAAGAAATCTCTACAAATCTATCAAGTCACCTTAATAACCACAATTATCAATAATGTAATGTAGGCCATGAAAGAATGACCATTGAAATGAGAACAAGAACCTTGGTCATATTCTTCTCACAACTTTAGCAACTCATAGAAACTCTTTTCTCCTCACTTTGTTTACAAGGCTCTTTATGAGACAACTTTTTTTTAGAGTCCCACAACTACCATCATTATGAGCATCTAGATCATTTGACCATTACAAACTGCAATGGATCTCCAATGGCTTCTATTAGGTTCCATCTCTAATATCTTTTTCAAACATTAAAATCCAATTAGGTCAATTTGTTCGTAGTTGAATACACCAATAAGTAAAGTTTCTCTAAGCAGTCCAATACTTCAATCTTATTCAAATTTTATGTCCTCTTCAAGTTCAATCGATTTAATTCACTACTTAAATAATAAATATGAAAATATTAAGAGCATTCCCATAAATAATATTTATTATTTATTATTTGCCTACTCATATGTCAATAATTTTAAATATATCTTTAGTTATTTGGCACAATATTTTAAATCTAAATTTTTTTATAGCTCTTCTAAGCAAACATATTTGCATTTACTTGCACATTAGTTACTAGTAATCAAATGACAAATGACAATGCTTCCATTTTGTATATCCTTTATTTCTGAATGTTATGTTCATGAAGATTGAAGAATATGATTTGAAAACGGTTGGTAGAGCAACCTTTGTAAATGACAAGCCTTCAGAGGTTGGTGTCTTCCTACTCTAGTAAGGCATACCAAAAAGAAGTTATGGGTGGGGGGGGGTTGTTTCCTCAATGAGTAGAAACATGATCAATAGTTGCCCTAGAGGCCACAAAATTAATAAATTTAAATAAAAAAATTAATATATGACTTCTAAGTTAGTAGGACTACATGTGTACCCTGCTAAACATTGGACTATCAAATGGGGTATAATGTAACTCATGTACGAAAATGTGACACAAGTTGTTGGGATGATTTTTTTTCCTGTGCACTAAGTACTTATCTTAATATTGAGAGACTTTAAGAGGGGGATGAAAACAAGGTGAAAACAAACCGAATGATAAAAATTTAAATTTTGAGGCCTATAATCCAAAACTCAGCATGCTAGCAGTCATAGCAATGTATGTTACTCGATCAGACGTACTTGCGATATGACCAAATCATAAATCAAAATTTTTAACCTCTCTAAACCAAAGTTATAATCGTCCGATCAAAATGTCAACCAAAATTGCATCTATTATAGAGGATTTCTTGATCCAAAGAGCATTCATCTCTTAGTCTTTTGGTTTTATCGAGCCAAAGCTACGATCATTCAATCGAAGTGCTTACCAAAATTGTGTTAATTCTCAAGGAAGAACTCAATCTAGAGCTAGGGTTACAACATTCCATCAGTGTGCTAACCACATCATACTTGTTCACGTAAAATGTTCAATCTAGAAATACACAAGACAATCTAGGGTAGTAACAGTAGTATAATGCATTTTACTAAATTAGATGAATGCATGACCCATCTATAAAATCAATCATAAATCAAATTTTGGCCCTCAAAATAAGAAACCATACACGTCTGGTTTAACCGATTTACAATTGCAAGCCATTCATAATAATGAGATGGATCAACTCTACTTGCTCAACCATTATAGACACCCAATTAGTAATTATAAAATAAACCCAAGATGTCTCATCAAGAGAACACAAGGTCAACTTGAGGATTTAATTGAAACATGCATATACATAGAGTGACTCTAACTTTACATGCTCTGACACACCCCTAAACCTAGGCTCTGATACCATGTTGTCATGCCCCACACGAACTAGGCTTGCCACAACGCTAGCTTCGCTCACCGCGCGTGAACTGTAATAATGTCAGAGGAAAATAAAAAGTAAAACTAAATAACCTGACTACATGCATACCTCTGGAATAACTCCATTAGTTATGTATATATCTCAACAATTAACTTAGGGTCAAAGAAAAGGAAGAGTGAGCACAAAGTGCAAAGTGGAGATATAATAGACGTGCATGAAAAATAGTGTTAAAGAGGCAATAACATCATTTATCATTATCTTTTCCATGTCATTCATCTTTTATTTCCTTTTTAATTAATATCATTAGTTTCCATTATTGTCTTATTTATTCGACCACTCAATATAATTTCTTAGGTGGGTAAACGATATACAATCTACTCATCTAGAATGTGTCATTTAGGAAAAGGATTCCACTTATTACAAACATATCAAGTATAAATGAAAAAATATCAATGTGAATGACCTGCAACTTACTTGAGAAAGATGCATCGTATAACAGAGTCAATGACCTACAATCCACCTATAACGAAATTGCATTGTAAGTATGCATCTATACATACATAGCTCATGTGAATGACCCGTAATCCACTCAAAAAATATCTCACATGAAAATAGGATGAACGACCTACAATCCATTCCATGAGATGTCTCACACAAGAATAGGGTGAACGACCTACAATTCACTCCATGAGAAAAAATTTATCTCCATTTGATTGAAGTTTATACACGCGTAGAAAGACTCGGAATCTCTTTTCAAACTACGGAGCCAAGAGTTTTATATTTATAGAGATATTTCCTTAATACTATGATATAATTAATCTCATATCTTTTATAACTAATAGAATTGAAGTTTCATAACATGAAAGTTACATTCACTTCTTTGTTGACTTGGTTGAGAAGTTGTATAACTTCTTACGAGCACCAAGTCGAAGTTTTCTCTTGTATTATCTGATTTTTGATAATAATATCATTTATATTATTTATTCACTTCAAATTATCATGAGGT
>JBBMKF010469455.1:0-10664 GCA_037834155.1 Curcuma caesia | reverse complement strand
ATGCTAGCATGCTTCTTGTTTAGATGATGATTTTGATACTAGTGGTTAATATCCCTAGAACTAGGTCTTTTCTTATCCTCAAGAGTAGGAAGTGAGCTAGTATATCTTGAGAAGTTTGAGACTTGGCCTAGTTTAAGGATCTCTTACACTATTGCCTAATCTAGGAGATTGATTTATCTCTGAAATTAGTCATGATTCATGAGACTTAATCAGTACTGGTGTTTTCATGGTGATCTTCTATTGTATTTTGTTTACTAGACCAACTTAGGTCATGTAAACTCTTTTGGAAAAATCTTGAATCCCAAAATAAAAAAAAAGAGAAATAAAAGAAATAAAAGGGATGAAAAAAATAGTGTCGAGAGTGGAAATATTTCATTTACCCCTTTGAGATCGGTAAGGATTACTGGGGAAATAAATGATTCTCTTGATCATGAGTCCATCCTTTGAGACCTTATGCAATGGAAAAGATGAACCAAGCCTATGGCAGGTAAGTGTTTAAGGTCGGGAATATTTAGGAACACAGTAGCATGACGACTTGACTTGAAGTAAGGATTTGATATTAAATAGACTAAGGCCACTTTTGCACTGAGCACGGAGAACTTCTTCTAGGCCTTGTTTTAATGATTTTAAGTATCATGCTCACCATTGCTTTTGTTTGATAAGATTATATTAGACTGATGTTCTTGAGATATCTATACTGCTTTGTATTTCTATCTGAATCTAGATGTAGGTTTTTACTTGAGGACAAGCAAATGTTTAAGTCTGGGGGTGTGATGTGCGTAGGATATATATGTGTTTCTTACGTTTTCATTGCACATCTTTCTGTATTTCATGTCATTACCTTACGTTTATCACATCCTTTATCTATGTATTAGACGTGTTTTCTCTATTTCCTGGTTCGGATGTCTGCTCTTGTGTTTATACTTTTATAGGACAGAAATGGAGCAAAAGAAGGTGAAACAGAGAACTAAACGAAGACAAGGCAAGACAGGGTCGTGCTTTCAAGGCACGACCGTGTCTCATCCTCCTGAGGGGCCTTGCCTACAAGGTACGGCCGTGTCTCACCACCAGAGCCACTTTAGCAAGAGGTCGTGCCCATCAGGCATGACCATGCCTTCTACTAGAGAAGCTGCTGCTTAGGGCCGTGCCTATAAGGCAGTGCCGTGCCTCCATTCTAGCTTGATCCCAGGCTTGGTCGTGCCTATTTTCCAGAAGAGAGCTGGGTCCTGACCGTGCCTATTTTCGAGAGGACCAACAGCCCTTGGCTGTGCCTACCAAGATTGACCGTGTGATATAGCGTGGAGGCTGTGTGCCCTGTGCCGTGCCACCAGACACGGCCGTGTGGCGAAGAGCTGATTTCGGGGGGCATATAAATACCCCTCTTATTTACCCTAAAAAGGAGGGGAAGTTTTGGGAGGTGATAGAGAGCCACCGTAGCCGCCATGCGAAGCAAGAATCAACGATCCATCCATCCATTCGGACCTACTCCGTCACATCCATTCACCGTCGACGAGGAGATTACAAGGTGAAGAAGACGACAATCATTAATAAGTTTTATTTCCTCTTTCTATCTCAGATTTAGGATCTAAAATGTATTTCTTTCAATCTTCTTTGTGCTGTATCTCCTCTGTCATGGAGTAGAACCTCAGATTCTAGGATGTAGCATGAATCGAGGTGTATTGTGGATAATTATAACTATAGATTTGTGTTTACCATGTTCTATGATATATTTGTGCATTTGTTTTAAGGATTTATGCCTTGTGTTTGTTTGATGATATGAATATGAATCGTATGAATCTATAAGGATGAGGGTGAGTTGTGGTTTAAGGAAATCTTAGGATCGTATGACCGGGATGCTTTGTGACAGAAGATGAACCTTTAATCGGACTTTCCGAGGAAATTCTTAGGCTACAATGAATCATTATGAGAGATAGCTAATGTTATTGATTGCTAGGGAGAGGTCCTTAAGTGGGTACTCGGTGACAGAGAGTAGGACCCTAATAGTATGCTGAAGTGCCCGGTGACAGTGGGAGAGCTATAACTAGGTTATCTGGGGTCATCTCAAACTAGTAATCGTAATGTTAGAGGATTATTGATTTTATTCCGAGGAAACTTGACGAGGTCTAATTGGATATTTTTGTTAGAATCTCTGCAATTGTGTAAATATTAAGGAATGGTAAGGAGTCCATAGTCAATCAAACACAATCTCGAGGAATCCGAAGTCCTAGGATCGTTTTTCCAATCCTGTCTCTAGTTGATTTTTCTTCGATTGAGGTCTAGGAGCTTGACTTCACTCTCAATTTCCCCATCTCAACCCAAATTATGTGAACTCTACACTCTTCTTGTGTTAGTTTAATAATTTATTGCACGATCCCTGTAGTTCGATATTTTTTATTACTTGACAACGACTGTATACTTACAGACCTATCAGCGCCCTCAGTGGTCAATAGTGTTCAGGCTCATCGACATCGGGAGAGGGGAGAAGAGGGGAGGGGAAAAGAGAGAGGGGAGAAAGCATACTGTTGGAGATTTAGTGGCTTAGGACATCGTCGTCGTAGTTGCAATCGCAATCGCCGAGGATCAAGGTCGGGAGTGGGATCGACTGGGATCGAGGTGAATGAGAATAGGGATGGGAGAATGATTGGGAGATTGGGAGAATGATTGGAGATTGAGACGAGTCTGTGATTCGTCATCAAATTATCGACAAATTCGTGAATCGTTGTCAAAATTGGCGACGAAAATATAATTCGTTACTAATTTACAATGACTTTTGCGGCAAGAATAATTTTAGCGATGATTTTAATGATGAAATTTATATGTTGCTAACTTTGCAACTGAATTATTTTTATCATAAAAGTCATCGTTAATTAACGACGAAATAGTATTTTGTTGCTAATTAGGGATAAAAATTATTCGTCACTAAAATTCGTTGCTAATAAATTACTTTTTGTAGTGGTCACACTACGTGAGAAAATGAATAATATAGAATCTAAATTTAAAACTTTTAAGGAGTTGATGTTGAAAATTTTATTGTCTAATATGCAAGTGACTACATTGACTTCAGATACTATTGAAGGTTGAATTAGTTACTTAAAATTTTTATTTTTTCTTATCTATTATTTGATAATGAGAATGAGTAGTTTTGTTTATTTTGAGTTATCAATGCTTCATAGGCACACAAGCTATTAGTGATGAACATAGAATGAAAGCTCGTCTGATGATTAACTAGAATTTCCTAATGAAAACTCTTTTCTTACTTTGTTGTAATGTTATTTAATATGTTGCTATAACGTTAGACAACTATTTTTGTAATGGTGGAAAGTTGTTGAAATGTTGATAATATGTTGCTATAATGTTAACCCTAACTATTGTTGCAATGTTGGAAAGTTGTAGTACTAAGGTGTTAAATGTTGTTTAATATTTACTATTCATATCTTGATCTTATTATTATCTCTCTTGTTTGTTGAGATTAAATTGTAGGTTTAATATTTTGTATATCAAGATTTCTAAGTTCGTTTAAAGATGTCGTGATACTCATTTTTTTATATTTATTATAGATATTGGAGGTTTGCAACAAAATAGACTTGGAGTTTTTGAGAATGTTAACATTTTGCATACGAAGACTTTAGATAAATGAATACTTCTGATGTAAATGGATGTTAATTTTACAAGTTTAATGATGTACATATAATCATCATGAACTACTGGATGATATTTAATATGTATGGTATTTTGATTTTTAATATATTATGGTTTGATTTTTATTAGCATTGATTAATATATATTGTGAATTGTGTATAGGTAATAATGATGAAAAAATACCTATATAATGATTGTCGTTGTTGCCATTAATGATGGTATGTTAAATCATCGCTAAATAATTAAATGATATTAAAGTACTAATAGCGCTACATATATCCATTGTTGTTATTAATATATGACCGTCGTTGTTGTTATTAACGATTATATATAAATCCATCGTTATTGATAGAAACGATATATCTATCGTTGTTGTTATTAACGACGGTATATATGACCATTGTTGTTGTTATTAACGATGGTATATAAATCTGTTGTTACTATCAATAACGATGGTAATGAATTCGTTGTTAAGTGCTATCACTAATGGTACATTTATCTCCGTTGTTAATCTTTTTCCAACAGAGCCTTTTAGTGACAACTTCCTACGGTATTTAGTACCGTCGTTAAAACTCATCAATGATGAGAATATTGACCTTTAACGATGAGATTTCCATTGTCCATTTTTAGTAGTATATGTACCCGAACGGTTATTACCCGGATATATCGAAAGGATCAATAAGACTTATATTCAATCTAAAGATCATCTCAGCCTAAGCTTATGACATATGAGAGAGATTTGTGCGCACTATGCGCGTTGATGAAAAACTGATGGCCATTTCTCTATCTCGTTAATTTGGTTTAATCAATTAATCCTCTTTAATGAGTTTCATAACAGAGCAGATCATTAGGACGGTGCTGCATCGGGTCTTCAATAGGACTGACCAATGTCAATCATTGCACATGTCCTGAACACTTATACGGTGGCCATCTAATTAGTTGACAAGTAAACTTTGGACAGTCAAAACCACAAACTCTGGGACAAGTGCTTGGTTATAGTTGAAAGAACGACGTTATGTCTCATGGCAATCATATCATGTGTTGATAAAAAGGATAAAAAAGTCAGCTGGAATGCACAGGACCTGAAGATTTATACGCCATCTTAATTAGTTGTCAAGTAGCCTATGGATAGGCAAAACCACAAACTCTGCGACAGGTGTTTGGTTATAATTGAAAGAACAACGTCATGTCTCATGGCAATCTTAGCCTGTGTTGGTAAAAAGGGCCACTGTTTCCAAACGTGAAGAAAAAGTTGAGCTGGAAGAAACTGAGTGAAAGTGAGTTATATATATAGGACGGTGCTGGATTGTGTCTTCAATTGTAGGAATGACCAACGCCAATCAATGCGCAGGTCCTGAAGACTTATATGGCGGCTATGTTAATTAGTTGCACTTCATCGCGGATGCTATGTAATATTATTAGTATATATATATATTATTTTACTTTTGAGTTAACTTAGATTTTTCTTGTAATATTATTATAGTTTAATTTTGTTGAATTTTATTGCGGCTTGAGATACCATTGCACACATCAGTGATACGCCATCAACTCACATTGGACTTAATTGATATATTTGATTAAATATATATGTTGATTAATTAGTATTCTTTGTTACGTGTCTGTAGTTAAGTATTTTGCCATATAAATATTTTTAATATATGTTCTAATCGGACACATATTCAGAGCCATCAACTACTAAAAACACAAGCTTGAAAGACAGACATATGAGGAGGCTAGGCCTACAAAGGATTGCACATTCAATCTTCGTGGACTCTAGTAGCCAAGAGTGTCTCAACACAACATCTAATATCTTAATTGTATATTTCTAGTATTCGCCTCAAGTAAATTCAGAGGCAATAAATAAAACGGAATGTTAATGAAAAATAATAATTGGTGGAAATGCAGCGACATGTATGATAGCAAAGCATGAAGCAATAAGATAGCATGTAAGAAGTAAAATTTGAAAACTATATCATAAAGGAAGTTCTTATGGGATCATATAATTATATAATCTTAGTAATTATATTGTTCCTATTGAAACCACCTCTTGGACATGTCATCGGCCACCTGACAAATGAGCTGACCGTGCGGGAAGAAGAGAGGATATGAAGGGCTCCACAATCCTACAAAAACCAAGAAGATGAGAATGGAGGCCAGGGGTACCTTGGCTCGATCACTCCGACGCCTAGTCAGTAGATGAGCTAATGAGGGAAGAAGGAAAAAAGCCAACCTTAATTGAGAGCATGTAATGTGTATGCGTACCCGTATCAGCGAGGAGTGGGGGTTATATAGAAGATGGTGAGAGAAAATAAGAAAAATCTATCTTGTCTTCATGAAGGAGAATATCCTTGCGTGAAGATCCTATCAGATAAAATGTCCCATCTAAGTAAAGAAAGTGTCCTATTGCCGTAGTAGTAGTGAAGAGTCATGTCATTCATCATCATAATGCATCATCATCCCATATTAATGGGGACAGGTCAATCAACCCCTCGCATGATTGCTTATATTCTTCTAGCGGCACCTTAAGTGACCCAAGTGACTAAGGGAGAGAGGCGGAATCGGTTGAGTATTAAGTAGGGCACTGAGGGAATGAAGTTTGGTTGGCAGAAGGAGCTCGAGTTGGGATAGGTTGAAATCGGGGTAGAATATGATCGATCAGGGCTTTGGAGTTGGGGCTTGGGGTCAGGTATAAACTCAGCTCGGGAGAGAGGTTGGCTAGCCGATCCCGAGATGAGTCGACATATCAGGTTGGGCATTGGACCCTGACCAGAGTTGCCTTTCGCGTTGGACTCGTGCCTGAGTTGAGCAGGGCAAGGAGTTGAGGCGGCCGAGTTGGGTGGATCTGGCGGAATAGCCTGGAATCAGAGCTCGGAGTGGGCTGCAACATAGGAATCAGATTTTTCAAGGAGTCGGACCTTGGGTCCAGACTTGAATCAAAAATCAAGGGGATGTAGGACCTTGCCCTAATCTAGATGTCGAGTCAAGCTTAGCAGGTCGGAGTGCGGAGTCAAATCATCCTTCCGTTTGATGTGCCATCTACGTGGACAGGACCTTGACTTTCTCGGCCGGGCCATACCAACCTATAACATGAGTCTCCCCGTAGGCCTAGTCGAAGGAGGTGATAAGTCGACTGACTAGACTAGTTTGCTGACCCGGGTTTGAGCTAGGTTCAAATCAAGGTCCACAGATTAGGGTCACGTGACTAGGAGGGGTGACCTCGATCGCTGCCCTTCGCATATCGCGCTAGTCCTGCCCATTACCGAGGTGCATTGATGAGGACGAAATGGTCGAGGTAACATTTTCTAGGAGCAGTAATGGAGGAGAGATGGCCGATGCAACATTCGAATTGTAATGATGATCAAGATTTGGTGGAAGAGCGTGCCCCATCTGACGGTGGATGATACTTCCCACCTTTAAGGGCACTGCCTAATTGGACGATTGAGGATGGAAGAGTCATGAGTATATTAGGGTGAAGGGGCGAACGTGCGATGCTTTTTTCATTTGCTTTCTCTCTTCTTACTCTCCATCCATCAGCCATTTCTCCCTGGTCCACCATCGGTGTCCACTAGCTAACTACCTCCTCCGTCTGTGCTAGTAAGTCTTGTTCCTTCCTCTTAGCTTCCCTGTGCATCCCATTCCCAGCCTTAGAAATGGACCCCGTAAGATCTTCATCCCCCTGGTACATGACCATTTCCTCCACCTTCACCTGTGAGACCAGGGAGGAGTTGAGAGCCGTGTTCGGAGTTCTCGGTGTCGATAGGATTAGGATACCCAAGCCAGACCAAAGAACACACATGCCAACCCCCCACTTCATCACTTTTTTCCACGATCAGTTAGCTAACGACCTTCGCTTCCCCTTCCCCTACTACTTTCAAGACATCTCAACCTACTTTCACATTCCACTCTAACAACTCACCCCCAACTCATTCCGATTCCTTTACAACGTAGCTTAGTGTTTCAAATATACTAGATCCCCCTCAACCCAACCTTCTTCCACTTCTTCTTCTACCCGAAGAGGATGGAAGAGGGTGTTTTTTTTACTTTACTGCCAAACTTGGATGTAATTTCTTTGATAAGTACCCAACTTCTCACAAATGGTAGAAGTCGCGGTTCTTCTATGTCCAACCTCTCCGACTCTTGTAAATTTTTCGAGTGAGTGGTAGCCTGAACTGTTGAGCCTTCCTCCTCTAGGATCTTACAAGAAGGAGAAAGCCTTCCTAGAGGTAGTCGAGTTATTAAAAGATCTCAAGTTTGATGTCAACAAATTGGTAAGTGAGGAGGGGCTACTGTACCGAGGGCGGCTCAGTCCCATCGAAGCTGACTTGCCTCTTCCACTCGGTAAGTACATAGGTTGGTTTTATTTCTTTGATAACTAATTGATGTTTGATTTTCTATGTAGAGGAGATCTGGATGAATTCCTTAATCAACAAATACTTAAAGTGTGATCGAGCGACGCTTGAGGCCCTAATGACTCCTGTGGCGTCTGAGGAGAATCTAGGAGTCGGGAGCCAAGAAGTCAGAAATTTGAAACCCGATAATCAAGAAACGGTAGAGTCAGGAGCTGCGTTGAATCCCATCGAGGAGGGATAAAGTGCCCGAGAGAAGGCGCCTGAGGAGCTTCCCCCACTACCCAAGATATCCTGAGGAGGGACATCATGCTCAAAGCATACGTGATATCGGGGCAAGTACAAAGTATGACATACATGATAGACCATATAGTAGATGCATAAGAGATTTAATCCATACAATCTCTTTTCTTCTTAGAAGAGGGACATTGAGTCTTCGAAAGACTCACATCATGTGACATTAGCAGAAATCCCTTATAGGAATTCTGCATAGGAAAATGATTAAGCACCTTGTCGATGTATGTACTTTGACTTAGACCAAGCAATCTCTCATATCTATCTCTATAGATCGTGATGCCTAGAATATAGGTTGCTTCACCTGAGTCTTTCATTGAGAAACAATTTCGTAGCCACGTTTTCACATACTGTAGTGAAGGAATATCATTTCCAATGAGGAGTATGTCATCCACATATAAAATTAGAAAGATAACTGTGCTCCCACTAACCCTCCTCTTATAGATACATGGTTCATCTTCATTCTTGATGAAATCAAACATTTTGATTGCATCAATGAATCAAAGATTCGAGCTTCGAGAAGCTTGCTTCAACCCATAGACGGACCTTTACAGCATGCATACCTTTCTTACATACTTTGGATCTATAAAACCTTCAAGTTGTGTCATGTACACATCCTCGAGTAGGTTTCCATTCAGAAATGTAGTTTTAACATCCATCTACCAGATCTCATAATCATAATAAGCTGCAATAGCAAATATGATCCAAATAGACTAAAGCATCGCAACTGGTGAAAAAGTTTCATCATAGTCAATACCATGAATTTGCTTGAAACCTTTAGCTACCAATCACCCTTTATAGGTATGCATAAGACTATTCATGTCAATCTTTCTGTTAAAGATCCACTTACACCCAATGGGTTTGACCCCTTCAGGTGGATCAACCAAAGTCCATACTTGATTAGTGTACATGAATTCTATTTCGGACATCATGACCTCAAGCTATTTCTCAAAATTTGGGCTCATCACAACTTCTTGATAGGATGTAGGCTCATTCAGCATAATATCATCATGACCAGACAAGAGAAATGAATCTCTCAAGCTGACAATGTATCCTATCAAATTTACAAAGAGGTTGGTCTACTTAAACAGTTTGTTGCTCCACATCTTCTTGTGCAACAATCTCATCATCCACAATACTTTGTGGTGCCTGTTCAATTTCCATCGAGACCTCAGTGCTATCTGCATCTTCTTCATGATGGATTTTACTCCCACTAGTTCTTCTAGAAATGAACTCTCTTTCTAGAAAAATACCATTTGTTGCGATAAACACTTTCCCTTACGTGGGATTGTAAAAGTAATATCACTATATTTCCTTGGGATATCCTACAAAGTAGCACTTGTCTGATTTAGATCCTAGCTTATCTGAGACTTGATATTGAACGTAAGCCTCACAACTCCAAATCTTCATAAAAGATATCTTGGGACTCTTCCCAGTCCATCTTGTATATAATGTCTTTATGATGACTTTAAATGGAACGTGGTTAAGTGTGAAGACAGTCGTCTCTAGAGCAAATCCCTAGAAGGAAGTAGGTAGATCAGTCTGACTCATCATCGATCATACCATATCTAATAAAGTACGATTTCTCCGCTCGGATACACCATTCTAGTATGGTGTCTAGATGGAGTGAGTTGGGATATGATCCCAAACTTAGCTAGATGATTATGAAATTCTTGGCTAAGATATTCACCACCTCGATCTGATTGAATCACCTTAATACTTTTGCTAAGTTAGTTTTGTACTTCATTCTTGAATTCTTTGAATTTTTCAAAGGATTCCGATTTGTGTTTCATAAGATACACAAAGCCGTATCTACTGACGTCATCAATAAAAGTGATGAAGTACTGATAGCTTCCTCTAGCAGCGACATTGAAAGGACTACATACATCAATATGTATGAGTCCTAACAAGTCTGTCACTCTTTCGCCATGTCCACTAAATGGAGTCTTAGTCATCTTACCTAGAAGACAAGATTCACATGTCTTATATGATTCAAAATCAAATGAGTCCAGTAATCCATCCTTATAGAGTTGGGATATGCGACTCTCATTTATGTGACCTAGGCGACAATACCAGAGATATTGTAACGCCCGCCCGTCCTTACCATGTCTTGTCAGAGCCTTGGCGGACGCTACATTTTTTTTCTCTTTTTTTTTTCATTCATACATACATAGTAATACCACATACGAAAAATCTAAAACTTTGCAGCGAAAAAACATTCTAATAGAATAGAAATCTCATATGTGATAATTAAACATCCTAAAGGCATGCATGCACTGTCTAGATTTATTAAGGTCCTACTATCAATCACATAACATCATGAGTCTTAAGGCGACAGTAACAATACAATCATTCAGCATGCAAAATTAAAGTTTCATATTCGTC
>JBBMKF010469398.1:0-10668 GCA_037834155.1 Curcuma caesia | reverse complement strand
GTCTCTCTTTCTAAAGTTCCTGTTACTTCTCATAATCTTCTTTACTAATTTGTTATCTCCATGTTCAGGTTATCTTTGGTTTTATCATTTGTCTTGGTTTTATCATTTGTCTCAATTTCATGCTTAGATTTTGGTTCCTTCTTCTCCTTGCTCCTTGTTTTACTTACAACTGAGGTAATATATATCTTGTCTTAAGATTAGCCTGCTTATGTAATCCAAATTCAAAAAATATCTCATCTAATTTAATTAAGGATAAATCCATAGTGACTTTGTAAGCATCTATCATAGATGGCCATAAAGTGGATTTAGGAAAAGATTTTAGTGTGTACATTATTAGATTACGATTCTTGATTCATTAATTCTCTGATGACATATAATCTATTAAGTATCTCCTTGAAGTATTTATGGAGTTGACTTATGAGCCCTTAGTTCTTTATCAGGTAGTTTTGGAGTTAGTTGATCAGAAGGTCCCTTTTTGTTATCATCAATTTCTCTCATAGTTCTTGTTCTTGACTAAGATCAAGATCTAGTGAGCTAGCAAGATAGAACAACGGAGGTGGCAATGTTGAAGGTCCTGGAAAGAAGGAAGACGCCAAAGATACTTGTAACACTCCGATAAGAATTAAGATGGACGCCAAGGGAGCTCGACGTGACCACTCTAATGCTCAAGTTAGGATAGGGATTTAGGAAAGATAAAAATAGCATAATAATAGAGAAAGAAGAAGAAGAAAAATAGAATCATCTCCTTCTTGCGTACTTTTCCTAGAGTTTATATATTTGGCTAAAAGAGCATCTCTATGTTCACAATCCTAGAAGATCAGATCCAACAGTCGTTACATGCTCCTTCATTCATTACATGCCATATGTATGTAGGAGAGTATTTAGAGGATCAAGTCTGACACTCATATAATTATTTCTACTCTCACTCATGGTTTTATATTCAGGAATATTCGCAGTAACCGTCAGAAGGCCCTTATAGGATGACTAGACTCTAAAGGAATTGTAGAGTTTGCATTCTTTGGAGTTGGGGTGGTCGAGTCGATGAAAGAGTCGAAGAGACAGTGCCCTCTGGAGTCGAGGTGATCGAGTCAGTGAGGGAGTCGAGGAGTTGGGGAGACCAAGTTGATAAGGGAGTAGAGGAGGTTGTGTCCTCTAGAATCGGGGTGACCAAGCTGTTGGGATCGGCTAGGTATGTTGCACATGTTTATACATTTCAAAAACATGCACAGCGGAAGAAAAGACATTAATAAAATCTAAATTATTACAACACCTGCAATACACGCAACACACGCATGCAAGCTACAATATGTATATGACATAATTGAGAAATTAAAATTTTAGAATAACAATTTATTCTACGTATACCTAACGTATGACGCTCAGTGGAAATGACATTGAACTAAGCAGCTTTGTCGAAATTCGCTTCTATCAGTGATCCATGCCAAATTCTCGTCTGGACGACTTCTCAAGTCACAAGTTGTGTCGTTGTTTGCGGTACACACGTTGCATTCGTTTCCGGGGCTTTCTAACTATCGCCGGTAATCCAATTTCCGATGAACTTACAAAGTAAGGCACACGACTGGAACCTTTTCGACGAAGATGGAAGTCTCTGAAACCCCCAAGCTTCCGGCAACGTATCTCGGCAGCAACCTGATGTTTCGGCATTAAGTCCCGACAATGGATCTCGGTAGCAAATCCGCATTCCGACAGCAGCTCCGACGAAGTTGGTGGGTCGCCTTGGGTTGAGTTGGAAATTTTTCAACTCGTCAAGTTGGTGAGTCGACTTGCCCCACGCCGTCATATGAAGAGTTTCTGGCAAGTTGACCTGTCTTGCCATGAGTTGACCCGTTTGACAACTCTACATATGTTGGTCCTTCAAACAAGCCCAAACTCTTCTTCTACTATGCTCCTGTTCAGTGATGCGATAATGGTTGTTTCTAGCATCCTAAAATTGCTATCCGTTGCTAGGTTGTAAATGACTCGAGTTGAGTTGAGTTAAATTTTGTGATATTTAAGTTTGTTTGATAAGGTAATTGAGCTAAGCCAAGTCAAATATAAAATGAATCAAGCCATTGAAATAATTATTCAAACTCGACTTGATTTCTTTTTTTGAGTTTGAGCTTGGTTTAAATTTGACTTGAATTTAGTTTATTTAAATTTTAGCAAACTCTCAATTCAAATTTATTTAATTGTTTAAAATTTATATATTTTAAACATATTTGATTTATTATTGAACTTGATAATACAAATTTATTTATTCATTTAAATTTTTTTTATTTATCATATTAATAAAAATTTATTGATAAATATGATTCAAAAATTCTATTTATGAATATTATTCATAAATATGAATATTATGAGTATATATATATATATATATATATATATATACGCGTGTGTGTTCGAACTTGTTCACATAGTTTAACAAGTTATTCAAACTTATTTATTTAATTGACCAATGAACATAAACAAACTTTGATCAAAATGAACATCAAATTTGTATTTTTTTTTATAATTTAGATATCTGAATTTTATTTGATTAATCTTCAAAAGTAGACAATTTTCCTTCTACTTTACCTATTAGTAAAGATAATGCATAACTTATAATTTACATTTACCTTGTATAACTGAGTAAATAAAGTATTCCATGAAGGAGCAAGTCTAAGTCACAAGCAGCCTTTTAAACTCATGAAAGTGCATTTCTGCCTAATTGTGGCTTTGTTGCGCTCTCTCGCCTGATTCAAGAACAAATGTTCATTCTTCAGAGTTACAAAAAGTCCATTGACGAAGAATGGAAGAATAACACCGAGATGGAAGATCAGACGAAGTTTGGAAGAATTTCATCAAGATTAAAGATCTTTAGTTACCTGCTCCTTCTACCAAAGATACCCAAAGACTCCACTTACCATGGCCCTCCTGAATGTTTCCAAATAGGAATTAGGAACCATTGGAAGTCCTAAGAGCGCATGAGATTACCTCAAACATCTTCTCAGAATTGTTCCAAATAAGCTATGGATATCTAGCAATTAATTTGGGTATGAGGACACCCTCGTCAACAATTTTTACACCCTCAGCCATAACGACAGATTTAATAGACTCAGAATGTTGACCAATTAAGGCATCCTTTGTATAACACTCCACCTTCTTAATCTTTTTCTCCAATCAGTTTTGCTACACAAATCAGTTTTGCGAAGCAAACTTGTGCAATGTGCAATTGAAAAGGAATACTCGAGTGTTCAAGGAACAAAATTTAGAATCAGCCTTAAAACTAGTATACACATTTTACTGCAGGAGCAATAATTTACATGCCATTATTGTAGTTTATATACAAAATTTTGAACATAAATATAATTTGTGAATGCAAATCACAGTAAATGAACCATGGAGGGTAAAGCACATCATATTACTAGAGAGATTCTGACTTTAGGAAGTTGTAGCATTCCAACTGCATCATCTCTCCACCCGCAACAGGATCGAATTGGCACCGAAAGAAACTGCAAGAGCAATTCAAAGAATTATTTAACTCGCTAAGTGGTCCATGTTGAGCTATGTGGAATGTGGAAGTATAGTCTGAATTCAGACCATATTGGATGTTCAAATAAGACACAATTATAGTGAGTGTAGGCATATATAATATGTACACATCAAAGACAAACGTAAAGCTTGGAGAAAAGTGTACCTCCCGTCTATACCAAGAATAACAACAGTATTCTTTTGGTGGCCAAATGCTGTTACATATTGTGAATTTTCTTGCAAACGGAACTGTGCCACCGACCATTCAGAGTGGAAATATTTTGGCAATACTCCTACAATAAAGGAACAGGTTAAGATTATGGAAATACATCTCTAATTTATGCTAGAATAGAATAGTGAATAAACAATTATTAACCATGAAAGCGCCTATCCATATACACAAACTTCTATAAATTATTTGTATGGAACAGGTGTTTATTTCTTTGGCAAGCAAGCACCTATCCATATACAACTAAGCATTCTCAATAACAAAAGATAACCTAAATAAGTGTCATGTTTCCTAAGTGTCATACTCTTATCGGCATTGCTTCAGGACATGTATTTTTCCTAAGTGTCATATTTCTAACTTATTGTTTGTTGGAGGTAGAATGAGCATGAATCAAATGTTTTGAGGAACGTATAGTGAGAATTTAATAAGTTGATTTGGTTAGACAATGTGAATATGTAATGTAAATCAGTAGACATAGGAATAGATATATTCAGTTTAGATGAATTATTCTAAGACTTTTTTTTTGTAAGCACAAAGGTAATTATTGGCATTAATGAAAAATACTTCAATCAACAATTGACTTCACAAGAAAATATAATAAAAGGTTACTTAATACAACTTTTTCATCACATTTACTATATACAATGTATTTATTGCTTAGTTAATAATTTTTTATTTTATATTCAAATTATCAATAGCTTTCACCTTTAATAATATTTTACTATAATTGTTTTACTTATCACTAAAGAACTTAGGATCATCAACTTATTTATATATATACCTAAGTGGTTAAGCTCAACCATAGATTAATTTTGATGTGTTGAACCAAGGTTTAGTGTAGGATTTATTGTGTATTTGATATATACCCGAAGTGACATGTTCAATGACTTAGAAATCCAATGGAGTTTAGAGAAGGTTGTATAAGACATCCGAGAGATTGTAGGACAGGAAATATTAAGTGATGTTGGAGAAGCTTATAGAACTTGACTTGGCGCCTAAGTTGGTTGGCTTGGTGACTTGAGGTGCGCTTGAAATCGAAGAAAGATGAAAAGAGATATTCGAGAGACCGCAAAATCAGCATCAAGGCGGCAATGTTAACGATAGTTGGAAGGAGGCAAACTATGCAGGCAAAGAGTGAAGGACAATGCGTGGAGTGAGTTGCAGGCTTAGTACATTCGAGGGATTTAAGATCTGACTAGAGTGTAAGCAAAGTTAAATTATATAGGTAAATTTTTAAGTGAGTTGTGAGAGTCAAGGTCCTATACCTTGGCTTTAGGGTAGCTCTTGATTTAGGCAAAAAGATGGACATTAGATTGGTCATAGTTGAGGACTCAATTGACTGAAGGGTGTTCCTAGTCAATTACTGAACTAAGTCAACTAAATAATTAATGCAAGTTTAATGATTCATGAGTAAATATTTTTTTTAGCCAAGTCAGCTGGGCAGTTGTCTGGATGAATTGAGTCAATTGAAATGGCACATAGTCGACTGATCCCTTGACAGGAGTAAGAAACAAAAACATTGATCGAGTAGAAGAAATTTGCAATCATCAAATAGAAGAGGCAGTTAGGTCAATAGTCAACTGATGTCAACCTCAATTGGCTCAAGCAGTTGTTGTCAAGAAGAACAGGACTAATGTGGAACCAAGTCGACATAGAGATCTATTGGCAGATTGGAGACTAAGTCGATCATGAGAGCACTCGACAAGAAATGTGGATCATTTAATTGGTTGGTTGGTTACAAACCAAAAAAGTGAAAGCTAAAAACAACTTGAGGGCTATATAAAGAGAACCAAGGAGAGCCTTTGAGGGCTAATGAAAATTGAGCAACATTTTAATATTCCTTGAACTTCCTTGTAGTAATTTAAAACCTAGATTCATATTTGTCTTACTTGTCCTTAATTATTGTTCTAATCTTCTCAAAAGACTTTTAAGACGTTTTTTCATTTTGCAGCCTATCTAAGAAGGAGAAATCATAGTGGGATTCGAGAGCGGCTCATTGAAGAGTTATAGATCATGGAGTAGAAATGAAGGTTTTTAACTATATTAACTCAGTATGACTTAGCGACTTTGCTTGTATTTATTCCACTTCATTTATTTGTTTTTAATTGACCTTGCTAAGGCATTAGCAAGATTAAGAGCCATATTTTCAGATCAAGTGCTATTTAATCTCCTCTAGCCATCTAGTCATCGTACCCTTACAGTCCTAACAAATGGTATCAAAGCCCGACCACTCGAGGATTCATCGTGGATCGAGCTAAATATTTTAGGAGAAAGCAATTCATTACCACTTTAACAAGTGATTTTAAATTTGAGGCGAGCTATGGCTAGAATGGTCTTCAAAGCATCAAAATATCAAGGGGAGATTTCTTTTGGTGAAAAGGAGGATGGAGGCATGGTTTAACATAGATTTTAGAGTGTTTCTTGCTATGAAATACAGATTCAAAAATCTAAAAGACAAAAAGGGAAGAACCCTAAAGAAGAAAAAGTGGATGGAACAACAAATCAAAATTTTTGAAGGTAAAAAATATATATATAGACTTGATTGTTTCAATTTTACCTAATGTTATTTTTAATAAGATATGGGAATACAAAGATGCCAAGGATCCTTAACAAAGGCATTCTCTATCATAAGAACTCCATACAAGAAGAACAAGAAGCTCAAGTTCATGAAGGAGTTGAAAGCCAAGTCGAAGGACCCGAAATTCCACAAAGAGAAGAAGAATAAAGTTCAACCGACGAGATATAGCACAAGATGAGTTGAACAATGAAATCAAGAACCATACATTGAGGAAATCAATGAAGATGTAAGACTCTCTTCATCGGATGATTCAAATGGTGAACCATCAACCTCTTCAAGGGATAAGGATATATCAAAGTACATAGAAAAAGAGACTTTGCAAGATGAACTCTCAAGCTCCTCAATCCAAATCAAGACTAAAGAGCATATCATTTGCTTTGGATGCAATGCTAAGAGACATTACAAGAATAAATGCCCACATGCAAAGTAAGAGGGAAAGATAAAAGCTCCTAAATTTGACAAATTTAATCATATTGCTAACCCAAGTTGCAGGAAGAATGAAGCAAAGAAAAGGATCATATTGTTTGCTTCATATGTCATAAATGAGGACACTATTATACTCAGATACTACAATCAAAGTGAAACTTTTAACCTCATAGAAGTAGAAACTGTGTAGCTACCTTTTGTGGCTTGAATCTGTTGGTGCCCCGGTTAGTAGAAACTGTGTAGCTAACTTTTAATGGCCACCCAATTGAAATTTATAAGAGACCTTGTAATTGTTACATTTTGCACGTATTTCTCCGGATTTTCACAAAATATTTCGTAAAAAAAGATGATTTAAAACATGAAGTATCCCGAACCTTAGAAGTTTCCTTGCATCTATACTATTAGAGGTTGTTTTAGTTCAGCATCGGTAAATTCAATATAATCGATATCTAAATTTAGAATTGTTATTTCCTTATCCTTCTGAGATCGAAATTAACTTCCATTTGAATTGACGTTGAAAACAATCAAGATTTTAGAATTGAGCGACAAGAGTAGAGAAGTTGATGTAAAAACAATGAAATGAATATCCTATTTATAGAATTTGGAGAATAACGGTCCATTAATTGTAGTCATTGATCAAATTGTAATGATCGGAACCGCCAATTCCAACAGTAAAAAAAATACTTGAATCAATGGTTCAAATTGTTAATTCACTATTATTTTCAGGCCAGAGCCATAATAGGCCCATCTAGGAACTGACCAATTACAATTCCAACCTGTTGACCCGATTATGGGTTCAGTTTAAACCCAACCCATGGTCAAGGTTGCTACTAAGTGGGGTTGGTTATATGGATCCTCTCAAGGTTTAAAATATCGAGCCATGCTGAGGTTTTGATCTTGAACCGGAATAATATAGTTTTGGTATCGTGTCGTACCGTACTGATATAATTTCGATATTTTTAAAATATAAAATATATTAACTAAAATAAAAAATAATAAATATTTTTTAAAAATAATAAAATAATTTTATGAGGCTTTAATTAAACCTATTTAAATTATCCCTAACTATAGCTAGGAGTTGATTATTAAAACCAGTTCTAAGTTAAGAAAAAAAAACCAATCATGACTGGCCACGCGCAACGTCTCAGGTGGCGTCGCCGGGCCCGTGTGATGCCTCCGGATGGTATCCCGGCCGAAACGTCTGTGTTCATGCCAGTCCGTTGGCGGAACAAAATTTTTCATCGATATCAAGCGACATGGCTCGAGATTTCAATCTTTGGATCCTCCTACGCGATTAGGTTCAAACTATATTATATCTTCATTTATATTTAAATTAATTTTATCATATTTTATCGTTGTTAATCAAGTCTTTTTTTGTCTTCCTCTTCCTTAGTTAATATGTATATTTATCATAATTTTACATCTAACCAGGCATGTATTGATTGCCTAAGTATATAACTATATCATCTTAAACATGTCTTTCAGAGTTTTCCCTTAATAGGTGCAATTTCTCTAATATTTTTATTTCTTATTCTGTCCATACATGCATATTGGCTCATCCACCTTAACATCCTCATTTTTACGACTCACCTCTTTTGCCCTTAATAAAGGAAACAACTTTCGACCCTTTTTTTTAAACGACTTTAATATAAATAAGTTGCAATCATAGTTGCTCTTAATCGTAAAATATCTTTGCAATATATTTTCACATTAAACCAACGATAACTACAAAAGAATTTTGATAACACTTACCCCTTTTCATTGTTTACTTCGAGTTTATCGATGTTCATCATCATTAAATCAATGCAAAGTGTTGTGTATTGTGTCCAAAATAATTTGACTGTTCTTACTCCAATAGCTCTCTAGCCCTCTTGAAGTTTGTTTATAACTACTAGTAACCTTATATGTTATCCACCATCCCTCGAGCTACAGTATTCATTTGACAATAGATACAAGATGCATAATAATATTCTATAGTTGCATCAACATATTTATGAAATATCATCATTCTATGTAAAATAATATAAACCTCATTGCTTCATGCTTGATAGGATCATGTCTTGATCTACTCCACTTGTTCATCTAGATATTAGCTAGCAATTTTATATATGTCAAAGATTAAAAATGAGGACCAGAGTTATAGTACATATTGTTATTAATATATTAATAAAATTAAAATGGAAAATTTTTACAAAACTTTATTTCATTTCGTCCTTATAGGCAACATTAATCCTAATTTACTTACTAGCATGATCTAAGAAAGTTATTGGATTAATATCAACGATGTGTATGCTTTCATCCTATAAAATGAAAGAAACGACCCATAACACCTAATGATGAGGAAACATGAACATATCAACTTCTTCCCAAATGTTAGTGGGGCAATTGCACCACTTCCTTAGTCGAGTCATTTCTGCTAGCACTAGTTATGTCAACATTATATCATATTTATTGCTCATACTCATGTTTAGCTTAGGAGACATGGAGAATAGCTAAAAATTCTTAGTCATTTAGGATATCATTACTACTATCTTCAAATTTATCATGAGTTTTCTAAAGCTAGTCTAGCAAAATTTCACATTACTTATACTTTTTAAAAATTTGTTTACATGAAGTTTCCTTTTCATTACATGAATGTATTTACTTTTGGACACTTACAAACATCTAGATATTCACGAGTAAGATGTTGCTTAAGACACATGATCCCATTGCTTCATTCAATCATATCGCAATGTAAATATTGTTAATAAAATTAATTCTAAGTTAGCGTGCATGTCTCAACTTGGAACATAAGACATTTTTATGTCATTTGTCTACTTAGCATCGATAAAAAGTTAAGAGTATAAAAGGAAAGATAAAATCCTCCACAACAAATAAATACATTAATATAACAATTATAATATACACATAAAGCAATCACACTGATACAATATTTATTACATACAAAATTAATCGATTAATATCCAACATTATCTAATTAATAAAAAATTAATTAATATAAATAACATATAAATATTATTATATCAATTAATTTATCAATTTTAATTATATATATAATTGTTATTAATTTATATAACTCTAATATATATAATATTAAATAAAATACATATAATATAATAGGACAAAAATCAAAAGAATGCTCTTAATTATCAAAATCCTCATAAGATGCCCCTTTTTCAAAAATAATCAAAAGCGCATTCTACCATATTTCTCGTACCAAAAATATTATTATTCCAGCATTGTTATAGCAGCTACTTAGCTACGGAGTAGCTACTATAATGTGTAAAAAAAATAATTTAACTCAATCAAAAATTATATACATAGAACACTTTTATACTAAAAAAAACTATTAACCAATTTGGTCAAAATTATTTAAATTTATCAAATTCATTTAAATTTATCAAATTCACTTCAGCATGGACAAAATTATCATAATATTATTTTAGCAGCCATTTAATGGCTGCTACAACGTTGTAGCAACCGTTAATTAGTTGTTACAATATTTTGACAATAATATTATAATCATTTTGATCACATTAAAGCAATTTTGATTAAATTAAAAACAAATTAATAGTAAAGAATTTTTTATGTTAAAATGCTCTATGTATAGATTTTTAACCGAGTTGAATTTATTTTTATGTAAAAGGATGGAGAAATTGAAAAAAAAAATGTCTTATATAAAATACAAGCGAGATGGTTGAAATGAAAGAGAGCGTTAAATGTTCTTTGCGATCGTAAAGTACCTCTAACACTTAAAGAAAAATTTTATAAAACAACGGTTACACCCAAGGATTGAAATCTCGTGTCGTATCGCCCGATACGTAAGAAAAATTTCGTTCCACCGCGGCACCGACACCGGCACAGCGCTGGCACAAGAATTCCGACCGGGGAACGCCTCCGGAGGCGTCGCCCAAGCTCGGCG
>JBBMKF010469377.1:0-10668 GCA_037834155.1 Curcuma caesia | reverse complement strand
ATAGGAGTTAATGGTTGCTCCTGAATAGCTTGAGAAGTAGTACTAGCAGCCATTTTAATTTTTTAATTTTTCCTGCTCCTCCTTCAATATTTTGTAAGGGTCTCTAAATACCCTTAACTTGCCTCTCCCTTCCTTGGGTTTTTCAGAAGGTCCCAGAGACAAATTCTGTAGTTTTTCAATTAAAGAGTCAGGTAAAAGAGTTGTTGTAGATGTACTTCTTTTTTGTTGTTCTCTGATAGCCTTAAGCTCCTTCTGTACTTCTCTAAGACTTTTGGCAATCTGAGCAAGTAATTGAATTTGAGTGTTATTTTGCTTTAGCAAAATATTATAAGCCCTGGTTTGATAATCACTTGGTTTTGCAAAATCAATAGCAGGTGGTTCTATGGGATCAGTAGACTGAATTGCTTCTCTGTAGGCCTTTGTATTTCTTGTAATTACGTAGTTCATAAATCAGAATGAGAATGAGTAATAGAAAGATAAGGACTAGGATACTTGAGTTTGGAAACTTGGATTAAGTTGTCTTAGTATTCCTTCAAGAGATTGGCTCATACAGATGTGCCCTTGGCTGATGGAAATCCTAGCCTTAATGTCAAGTTAGGATTTGTCCTTTTACCAATACTCAAGAATTCATACTATTAGACTTAACCTCTGCTCTGCCCTCTTGCATCCTGTCTTAAGAGTTTTACCCCAACATCCTACTCTGATATCAAATACGCGCGGAACTTCTACTTTCACAGTTAGAAATAATGCAAGAAAACTCTTAAACTTGACAAGATTCTAATTGCAAGAATAAGAACTTACAAAAGACTTCACAAGGACTTTTCACAAATGAATCTCACGAGATTATGTGCTTTAGTCCATGATGAATGGCAGGTAAGAGAGGAGAGAAAAATCTTAAAATGATATTGAATGATGAAAATAATGAGACAGAACCTCTTATTTTATGTCTTACCATATAATCCAGACGTTGTACTAATAAAAATTAACCTTTTGGGGACAATTTAATTCCATTTTTGTCTATATATATATATATATATATATATTATTTTCATAATTATATATCATTCTAAGTTGCTCTCTTGTTATTTTCATAGCAATTGCTCACTGATATTTGACTAGCCACATTCAAATTGTCGCCGTATGATCTTGTAGTTATGGATTCGAGTCATATAAATAGTCTTTTGCAATGTAAAATAAAGTTGGGTACAATATATTCAATGTAGTTTGATCTTTTTTTTTAAATCTCATATTATCGGGAGCTTTTGGTGTATCGAATTGTTCTTTTTTTAGAATATAGCATCAGAACTTGCATAAATATGTGAATATGAATCATTCATCGTGTTTTTTTTTCTGGCGTGTAGAAGATCATTGTCAAATTCTAATGTTTTACAGCTAGAGTTTTTAATCAAAAGTAACAGGTATTAATTCATTTTTGAATTTAGCATTCACTTCTCTTGTCTGTTTTAGTTGGGTGCAATTGGGGTTCGAATCAGATTTGTTCGAGCTAAACCGGTCTGATTTCCCTAATTTGATGATCAGGTCTACGCTAAAGTAGAGTGGTTCAATTTGTTCCTGTTTTATATCGCTAAGCACAATTATTTAAAGCATCGAGGATTTTGGACCTTGAAACTAAGGCAATGATATTTCTTTAATTGGCCTAATTACCTGTTTTTGAAGTTCGTTTGAGAAACTCTAAAAAAATGATTGTAGTATTTAAAGAACATTAAAGATTAAGGGGTTGTGTCAAGGTAGTGATTTTGAAAGGCAGATCTAGAGATGATAATTTCTTTCCAACGATGAAGGATTCAATATCCGACTTAAATAATAAGATAACCGAGTATGAAAATTTTTGAATTCAAATATGAAAACAAATCTAGTAAAATCTTATCCACATCTAATTGAGTGATTGATTTTCACTCTAAAATAATTGATCATAAATTCAATCAGATGGCAGATGCTACTATAACCATACAAGTAAAATTTAAAAGGCAGAGAGACTAGGAAACAATATCAAGAGCAAACCAGGCAAAGAGAATTATCAACTAAAAATCACAGAGAGCATACACACACACACACACATACACACACACAACTACTAAGTCTTCATAGGACAAGCCAAGATTCAAGTAGCAGTCACGTTGAATGTCCAACTACCTTATACACAAGCCTCTATTAACTATGCATAACTAGTTTAGTTATCTACGTCCACCGATCAGGAGGCCCCTCATTCTATTCTGCAGTAAGGAAACTTGAGATGCTGCCTTCCTCTTGCTTATTTTCTTCTGTTTGATTTGAGTCAATTTATCGTAGACACACCATGGGAAGCTCAAGAAGTGCGGCCTCTTCAAACCGTCGTTGTAGCGTCCCCAATAACTCGGATGATAGGTGACGTAGTACCAAGCTGAGGCTTTGGCATTTTCCTCATCTTCATCATGCTCGTGATCACTTTGCTTATCCTTAAACCATGACCTTGCTTCTTTTCTTAGTGCCCTAACTGCTTTTCCAATCGCCTCGGCATCCCTGTTCTTAGTGAAGATCTTGGACATTTTCATTATATTCCCACTTATTATCTCAACCTCAGTCTTTATGCCATAGTGGTCCATGAGATTCCCCAGCTTGAAATCGTATTCCTCCTTGAAGAAGAAAGCATCATTAAGGTGCTCCTCATAACCATCAACTTCCATGTCAGCATCGTACGATCGTGCAGCAACCTGCTTGGTGAAGGTCTTTATCTGAACAGAATCTGGTTTGTGATCTTTGATTGCCCTGTACAGCTTCCCAATTATTCCCTTTGATTCATAGGTAACTTTGTCTTGCTTTTCCATGAAATCAGGATACTCCTTAACTTGCAAATCAGTAGGGATTTCTGCAGGAATTCCAGTCTTGGGAAAGTCAACAGCAATGGAGAAAAGTTTTGCAAGCTGTAAGCATTCATGGCACTCCGCCTTTAATTTTGATTTGTCAGCAAAGACCGTGTGAGCATTGGCGATGATCCCCAAGCTGTCATTGACAATGTAATTTGTGAAATACACCATCACCTCCTACACAACATAAATTCATTTTATACGTGTATTAGTCAAGAGTAAGCTCCAGAAGGATGAGTACAAGACTTGCAAAATAGCATCAAGTAAGAAGAGTAGTTAAGCACCTCAATTGTAACATCATGATCAAGTTCCATCTTTGGTGCAGGGGCATACTCCATAGGTTTAGCCATTCGTGCTGGAATGAGTTCAGGGTCCCAGCTAACGAAGTAGACATCTCCATCCAAGTCACTTCCTGAGCACTCATTTGGATGGGGTCTAGAAAATGTTTGTGCCACGGACAGAACAGTATGAGTATCATCCATGAACAAGCAAATGTTCAGTGGGTTAAGCAAATGATAAACAGATCATGCGAATTTGGAAGATGACACCATTAGTTCGAAATTTGAAAAATGAATCAAGAAACAGCAAGTTAATCTGTAATTTGAAGAAACTAGAGAAATCAATGACCTTGAAATATTATGAAAACTAGAATAAGTGCATATGCTGATCTTAAATTGTTCACTTTTGGTTTTTCAGTGGTATTTGTGTTCATTATCTTGTTAAACAAGATCAATATTTCACCGGTTGTTCACTCAAATAAAGTGTAATTATAAAGATGACATGGCCGATATTGTTCGTTCAAAGAAATACAAATGTTATTTTCAACCAACGCAATTTTATAAGCTCTGTAGCCACTTGCAGCTGGCAGTTCAGATATTATTTATCAATATCAGGGATTCAAAGACAGTATAACATGAAAGTAACTACTGCATGTCAATTAATTGTTGGTAGATAGAAAGCATCAGCTGTTGACCAAATAGACTTGAGTGATTAGACCCATGTAGTATATAAATCTGACATTACCAAGATGTAAATCATAATTTTATAACTCATCAACAAGGACAGTCCCAAGTGAATGAGACTACTTTCTATAGCTGTTGTATCTTCCCTTTTTTCCTTTAATATGTAGCTGATGTTATGGGGTTATAATAAGCATTCAAACTGTTCAAAATTCTTTGGTTGAAGTTACTTGAAACTATCAAGACAAAAGCATGAAGCTCCTTTGCATTGAAATAAAGGAGTTCAACTGAAAAGATACAGAGTTCTAAGGTTGAATTTACTTGAAATGTATCAAACAAGTTGTGTGAAGATCCTTCACATTGAAATACTGGAAGTCAACTAAAAGGATGAAAGAGCTCTCAGTTTAAATCAAGTTTTTAAAGGTAATAGGTGTGTGAGTGCATGTGCAGTTGTTATTGAAAATCGTTTGAGATTAGTTATATTCATGCTACAATGTCTTTTTTAAATGGAGATATACATGAAGAATTGCATATAAATTTTTCTCCAAAGTTCCTCGAGTTTTAAAGGGGGATGATTTGGTGTGTAAATTGAGACTATGGCTTGAAGTAGTCTCCAAGGGAGTGATTTGAGAAGTTCACTTGAGCTATAAAGGGTGGTTGAGAATTTCTACAGGTACAATCAGATCATTCTCTATTCTACAAACACTCTAAGAATGGTATAAAGCTCATTCTTATAGTATATAACTATTATTAGTGATGGTCAACCAAACTTAGAATAATTAAACATCTAATTAGTGAATTTGAATTAAAAGATTTGGATGCTCTCAAATATTTCTTAGATATGAAAGTGGCTCGAAGTAATGCGGGAATTGTTGTTTCTCAGAGTAATTATGCTTGATCTTTTAAGGGAGAAAAATGTTACAAGCCAGCTGAGACACCTATGAAATTGAATATTAAACTTGGGTTTGAGGGTGGAAAGGAAGTTGATCAAGAGCAATATCAAAGACTTGTAAGTAAAACTTATTTACCTATTACATACTCAACCTGATATAACTTTCGCAGTAAGTGTTCTTAGCCAATTTATGCATAACCTAACAAAAGACACTTTAGGGCAGTCTGCATAATTCTAAACTATCTAAAGGTACATATGGAACGAGTTTATTCAATAAAGGAGGTCACAAAACAGTAGAAGAGTAGACTGATGTTGATTAGACATGTGAAGATCAACTTCAGGATATTGCAATATATTTTAGAAAACTTAGTGACTTGGAGAAGCAAGAAGCATTCGGTAGTGGCTCAAAGCAGTGTAGAAACAGAATTTCAATCACTTGCATATGAGATATGCGAGGAGATATGACTCAGGAAACTACTAGAAGAATTAAAGATCTATGATGACTCTCATGTCTGCATAGCATATAATCCAACCAAGAAGCAGAGTGTTGATGTCTTAACAAAGAGCCTTCACAAACAAATATTTGAAAACATTGTAAACATGGAATGACAAAACATTTGCACTCAATTTGAGTGGAAGTATTGGAATATTTAGCATTACAGAATAATTTGCAAATCACTTTAATTTTAGAAGATTGATTTATTTCTCTAATAAAAATTTGATTTATTTTCCTTTTTAGCGAATTCTTTTTTTAGGTGATTCTCCTTTGTGTTTTTATTTCTAATTAACAAATTGTGGAGTGCCTTTTTTTTTATTGTAGGCAAAATTATATATATGTGTGTTAAATTATTAAGAGTACGAAGATTTCTTTTAATTAGTTTTAGTAAGAATGTTTAGCATACCTCACCTTTTCCCTTTTTGTGGAAAAACAACACAATCAACCATATGGTGGAGATGGGGAACATCGACAGCTTCAAGGATACGAACATCACCAGGATGAAGACATGGATTTTTTGCTACAATTATTTTTCCCTCTAGTACGACAGCAGGATGTTCTCTTTGAAAGAAGAGACCATTATTATGGAACTTTGAGTTTCCAAGGCAAGAAACTTGAACAAAGACCTGCCCATATTCTAAACTTCCACTTTCATCTAAACATCCAATCATTGCTCTTCCTTTTGGAACAAAGATCCTTGCCTTAGTTCTAAGTTCCAATAGCCTTGAAGCCCTAAATGCCTGAAGAAGCATTGAAACGAATGGTTCAGCATCAGGCTCATAGCCACACAATAGTAGTTCTTTCAGCATGTTGGCCGTTTCACCTGGATGCATAAGTTGAACAGCCTCCAGTGCCCTTACTGGGTCAGTTAAAATGGCATCCAAATCATAGACAGCTTCCTCAAGTTTCTTTTCAAAGATACAATCAATAATTCCTAAAGTTGAAAGAAGAGTAATCAATTGACGATTGAGGAAACATGGTTGGTACTTGCTGTATGCAAGGACATCAAGTTTTGTATTCTTAGACTCAAATTTGGACATGCTTTTGCGCAGGGATAGCTTCGCTGATGATGTTGGATCAACAGCCACAACACCTTTATAACCAGCATACCTAATTTGGAAGGCTGATGGAACTGAACCCTTTAACCTACACTTAGCTGCCACTTTCTTAGCAAATTCAGCAGATATTTTTCCAATACCATCTGAGAACACATAATGTAACTGTTTTATATCAGGAATAAGATGGACTTCGTGGATCTCAACTGACAAAGTTTCAGTGGAGGAACTGAAAGATTGTCCAAGTCTAGCAGCATACTTAGCAACATTTCTAATATTTCTAAAATCACCCATCCATTCTCTTATGCTACCTGCAGAAAGGTTATTGCTTGAGGCAAACATCCACGCAGAATTTTCCCTTAGCTGACTAGACGAGAATGCAAGAAATTCAAACTTCTTATTACCAATAGTTATACCATCTTTCAGTATTGAGAGTATTCTCCAGTAGAGTGCAGTATGCCTTTCAGAACCAACAGACGCAGATCGTGCTAATATATGATTTGAATGCATCTTTTCAAGATCTTCATCAACAAAAGAAATTCTCAGGAAATTATCAACAACCTCATCATAATGGCGTAAAACACGATTGGACACATTAATCTCGGGTCTATTGAAGAACACTTTAGAAGGGGTCACCTGCACCCTATGAACATATACCAAGCCAGAATCTGAATCTAAGGAAATTGCTGGCGAATTCAGGTGCTTGGATCTGGAAAATTTTGCATATTGCTCAATTAACCACTTTGCAGGAGCAAAACAGGAGTTTTCCAAAACAGACATCATTTCCAAGGCTCGTTCAATATATGCACTAGGTCGTGAAGGACATGGACACACCAGATTGTAGAATTTTCGATCTAGTGTTTGTCCAATAAGAATCCCATTCTGAACCATATAATTTATCTTGTAGAGAATCTCATAAGAAACCTCAATACCAGAGGGGGGTTCTACAATAGGGACTAGACCCAAATTTCTCGAATAAGAAAAACCATTCTCCACAGCATAGAGACTATCAACTTCTTTATAATGAAAGAAGTATTTGTGAATATCCGGAAGATTATATTTGTAAGGTAGCTCTAAACACAATGCACAAGATTGTCCAATGCTACTGGATGGAGAAAAATCTACTGTTCTGACCCACTGATCATCTGGAGCATTCTTGAAATAATTATAAATAGGATCTTCAAATATAGATTGTCCATTTTGTGATGATATTTTATAAATTTTAGGAGCAGCTACCACCTAAAGGTATAATTGGATCAAAAAGAGGATACTTAAGAAACAACAATACTACTTAGACAAAATAAATAAATAAACGCTTCCACTGCAGACAAATAGAGGATGGCAATATGGTCATCAAACCATTAATCTAACTAGCATTTAGCAGACGAAATAATTGAGGTTTTCCTCCCATTGACAGACTAGAAGTACAGTGGAATCAATCCTTCGATTTTAAACACTTGAATCAATCCTTCGATTTTAATATTCTACAATCAAGCCTAAATTGATCATATGCATGATCATTTATTCATCACATACATACATGATGCAATAGATTTAACATGAGACAGCTCACTTGTGAGAATTTACACAACCAATCTTATGTCAAACCTAAATGAAAAAGGCAGAGCATTTGTGATAAAACTTGACAGCGAATAACAATATCCCGAAACCTTGAAGTCATAGAAATGCAACATATATTTGGACCTTATCTCAATATAAATATTTTTATTTAAATATCAGAAGAGAACAATGGCTTTTGAATGAAATATAGACATGAGTTGTTTCTTTATGTTAGATTATGATTTTTTTAAAAGATATTCTTCTTCAGAGTATATCTTCTCTTTGATTTTCTATACCTCTGTCCCTCCACCTTATCATTTGTATTTATTTCTACTCCTCTTTATCACTTATTGTATCATATGGAGTTGACGGTAAACAACTATCACAAATAACAAATTCTACAACACGTTTATAAATTTGACATCACTTTTCCAAGCTACTGTTAGTTGTTGGTGCAATTGAGCTCTGGTCAAGGTTGACCAAGCTCAAGTTAACTCGAGCTCAGTTTCGATATTTGATAATATATTAGTTGAATTGAGTAAGACGTCAAATAGGTCAAGATTGATTGGATACTTGACGATGGAGAAGTCTAAGTGAGTCAATAGTTAAATAGACACTTGATGATCGGAAGTCCAGCATAGAGTTAACAAAAGGAAAGTTCAAGTGGATCATAATTGATCGGGCACTTGACAATCGAAAATCTAACAAAAAGTTGCCAAGAGAAAAATCCAAGTGAGTCATAATTGACCAGACACTTGATGGTCAGAAGTAAAGGATGAAGTCCAAATGGGTCATGAAGGACTGGATATTTGGCATGAGAAGCAAAATCCAAGTAGGTCATGGATCAAACACTTGGCATGAGATGTGAAGTCCAAATCGATCGAGGTTGATCGGACACTTGACATGTGAATGAAAACCCTAACAGACAACGGTGAAGTCTCGATGGTCAAAGTTGATCGAATGTTAGGCAACAATGAAATCCTGACAAGTTAAGATGGATCGGATGTTAGGCAACGAAAAATCCCAACAGATCAAGGTTGATCGGATGCTGAGCAAAAGACGTCTTGATCAGTTGAGGTTAACTTTGGCAAAGCTGAAACAGGTGTATCAATTGATTGATACAGTGTATCAATCGACTGACAGATCACAAACTCCGAAATTAGAGTTTGCTACGGTAATCCATGTTGCTATAGTGTTTTTGAGGTTTGCTATAGTAATCAAGGTTTTTGCAATGTTTTTTGGATTTTGTTACAGTATTTAAGGTTTCTATTACAATGTAGTTGATTGATGAGTTTGAGCAACTGACTGATGGTACTGTAGCAGCAAATAGAAAACTTGGAAATCGATTGATCCACTCGACTGTTTGCTCATCAATCAGTTGACGAGTTTGAACAATCGACTGAAGACACTGTCGTAGCGAACAAAAAGCTCAGAACTTGACTCATTGATCATCAATCGATTGATGAGGTTTAGTAATTGATTAATGGTGGTCAAACTAGTTTGGTAAAAGTCGTTCTGCAAGCGCAATGGTCAGATTCGACAGAGCAGTCAATTGATAGTGATGATCAATCAATTGATAGATGAAAATTAACCCGATAGCAACCCTATAAAAGAGGGTTTCAAGGAAGGTTGAAGGTGTCGATTCTTGGAAGTTTAGAAAACAAATGTTGGTATATCTCCACACCTCAGGAGGCAATCAAAAGCAACCAACAATAATCAAAAGCGAAGATTCTTTGTTGTAAAACATTTCATTTACATTGTTTATGTTTCTATCTTTGTTTTATTTTCGTGTTGCTTGTAAACAAATATCGTAAGAAGTTTCTCCGCCACCGAAAAGTGTCTAAAAAAGAGAAGATTTAGTAATGATAGATCGTTAGAACTAGACCTTGGAGTAGAAACCAGAGGTTCCGAACCAAGCAAAATCTTAATGTAGTCTGATGTGGTGTATGGCTTTTTATGTTCAAAGTTTCCGCTATGCATTCTCAAAGTCAATGCAAATCAAAGTTATTCACCCCCTAGCTCGCATCGGTTCCAACAACTGGTATCAGAGTCCGATCGGCTCATGATTGGATTAATCGCTAAAGAGCCCAACAGCTAGAGGAAAAAGGTGTGATTTTGAGCCCTCCAATATCAACAAGTCATCAGACTGATCATCGAAGGAGTTAACATTAGAGGGAGCTCAACTTTGCAATGGATTCCCGAGATGGATTTGGTACAACATCCCGCCGTCTTTCGGATTGGGAGGATTTGATCAATGGAAGGCAAGAATGGAGATGTTCTTCTAAATGAACAAGAAGAGTGTTTTGTTCTAATAGAGGGATTTGAGACTCCAAAGGACAAACGAGGAAGACCTCACGACAAGGGCAAATGGACCAAAGAGCAAGTCCAAAGATCCAAGGCACATGACAAGTTAACCAAAATACAAGGATGCAAGTAAGCTAACTATGTTTTTAATTTGGTGTCTAACTATGTTTTTATGTAAATTAGGTAAATATAAGGATGCAAGTGAGCTATGGAACAAGTTGACCAAGCTCTACAAAGATCCATCATCGGTACAAAATGATGAGATCAAGGAGGGAGACTCATTGACTCAAGAAATTAAGGATTCAGAGGTTGAGAGGTACTGAACATCTGAGGATGACATTGAAGAGACATCCACCTCAAGGATTAAAGGGGAGAGGTCATTGACATTGGAACGAGAAGAACTCTTAACATCTGGAGCCGACGAGGAAGCTTGTACCACCTCTACGAGTGGAAAAAGCTCAATTCAGGAAGGTGAAATAAGTTTAATTTTTAGAAATAAAAATCATATTATATGCTTTGAGTATAGGGAGAAGGGGCC
>JBBMKF010469366.1:0-10670 GCA_037834155.1 Curcuma caesia | reverse complement strand
TTAGATAATTTGAGAAGTATTAAAACATCAATACCAGCACAAATACTCCATGGTCAAAGATTATTGCTTAAGTAGGTCAACAGTTAAAGCCTGCGCTGGTTCAGATATCTCAATATATCGAGTGAAAAGGATTTGGACGGCTAGTTAAGTTCTTGTGGTGGTAGGGCAAGGCAGCCGCCCCTGTTGTTTTTTATTTTAAAACAATTAAAATTGATGAAGTTGACCAAATAAGCTTCCAGCGTCAACGTCTCTTTCATGGAGATCTGTCTAAGATTGTCTTTGATTCTTTAGTATTATGGATTTATCTCAAAGGCACTCTCATAAACTACTTCAATAAAAAAACATAGATCAGGCAGTTATCAGTACGCTGAAGATTACTAGGAGTTACAGGCAAAACAAAAGAATATCCAGGGTAAGAGTAAAGAGACTCTCACCAAAGCAACTGACAGACTCTAGAGATCATGCAGCAAAATTGATCAATCAAATTCCATCATCATCTTGGTCGTGATCATTCGTCTGTGTTAGAAGAAACCTTTTGCATGATCATGGACTCCGCAGTTCGGATTGCGTCAGGTGATCCAGTAATAGTTACTTTCCTGAATGTTTTAGATTACAAAAGGTATCAGAAATTCACAATTTGTATGATTTATTTGCCAAATCAAAAGAGCTTGTACCTATCCGATGTGCCAGAAATGAAATCGCCTCTATCTGATATCTTTATCCTGGCCCCACTAACCTGAAAGCCAGAAATTTACATGCTAAAAAGGTTCGAGAACCTCTGCAAATTACATCTGATGATTATAGAGATAGAAGAGCAGAAAAGAGACAAATAAATTAATTACTATCGATATTCAGATGTTTTTCGCATGAAGAAAGTAAATTATCATGTTGGGGAATAAAACTTATTGATTACCTCATTGGTTCATTCACTGAGTCTCAAAAGTAGTTTGCGTTCATATAATTACAGTTTGGTTTTGTAAGGTGCTGTAGTTTGTTTATACTAGGTGCTAGAGTTAAGTTACAGTTTGGTTTTATTGTAGGTGTCATCGTGTCGAGGTCTGAGGTACCACAATCTGATATTATTGAATATTATTGTATGTTGGTACAGTAGGTTGGTGTCAAAGTTTAATTTTGCAAGATGTCTCAATTTCGATATATAATAGATGCTACAAATACAATTGCCCCTGTCACAACAGTATTTAAAACTAAGGTCTTTTGAGATTAGTGTTGCTTGTTCCATTATATGAAGGCTACCTCCATTAGAAGATATTAATGGAGGCTTCATATATAAGTTTTATCTCCTGTCAGGGTTTGTGGGCAATAGTATGCTAAAATGGAAACTATATATATATATATATGTATTTATTTATTTATTTATTTAATAGGAAAAGGGCGATTTCAACTTCACTGAAAGTGGTAAATGCATATTAAGAGAGATAAAAACATCTTAAATTGCAATTTTACTAAGAATAAAGTGGAAGATCTAGGACTAGAAAGAACCTACTAAAATGAATCAAACTAAAGGCCATATTATGATAATGCTTTCTGAAAAATAAACCTGACTGATCTCCGTTATGTTCCTTCCTCCACGACCAACAACAGCACCAATATGCTCATCAGCAATTCCAATTGTCACTGAATTACCCTGGCCTTCAAGAGGTCCGCCAGGTGACCGTGAAGGATGTGAAACAACAGGTGAAGTTGTGCCCTGCCATGTGATCAAGGCATAAATAGCAAGGTGCAGTCACAAGTAAACTATAAGATGATGTTTATTTTGCAACATAGAGAAGTGAACATCAAACTATGGCCAAAAAAAAGATATTTCAAAAGGTACAACATCAAATACAAGATGACATGAAAATCTTAAGTTTATATAACCTACTCCAAATTAATTTCAAGCTTTCCAGAAACAGGCCTATGTTATTCTGCAAGCATACAAAGAAAAGAAAACAGTAGACTTGAATACTAATACATAACCAAGAATAATGAGCCAGCTTCTATCCTGCAATGAGTGTTGACTAGCTTACATCTGGTTCACAAGTGTATACTAGAAATATCTTCAGGGATCAAACTTGATTATTTCTAAAACTGCAAATCATGCCGCATGCAGTTTTGATGAATCAACAATTTTTCAAAAGGATGTCCAATAGTTCGGCACCATGGAAAACTGTAAAACAAGATAATCAAGCATTCAAACGTAATCCTGAAGCTTGCATATAATGTTTCTAGATCATCATTGAGGTAGATAGAGTATTTGTCCAGTTATCCCAAGTCCTAACTACTTGGGGGTCAATTATATGGATTTTATCCCTTCATTTTTATTACATTAAGTACAGTTTCGTTGTTCTATCTCAATCCTTTACCCCTTCCGCTTTGTTGATTCAACTCTTCTAATCTATTAAACTCTTTTGAATATGTTCATACCATCTCAACCTAATTGCTCTTGCTATTGTTTTACCATCTATCAAAAATTGTACCTGATAAGTCTAGGATACAATTACTTTCTTATTTTCTCCTTTTTTAATGTCATCTATCCGTCTTAACATTGTCATCTATGCTAACAAAATTTATTAATGTGTTGCATATTCTAAATCTCTAAAACTCCTACTTAATTTTAAGTCTGTCTGTCTTATCTTATCTGCACCGTGATTCTTTTAGTGATACTAAAATTGCATTTCATACATTTAGTTTTAGTTATATTTTACATAAATCCTTTAGGTTTTAAAACTTTTCTCTATATTTCTAAATTTTAATTTAATCATACTACTAATTAGCACAATTATTATTGGAATCGAACATACATGGAGGAGATGTCTTAAATAACTGGTGAGTACACTTAGTAATAGGTAAAAAATATAAGGACTTAGAACTGACTTTTGACTTAAACTTACATTCACAGGAAAGCTGTTTTACATTTTGAACAGCTATAACATTAATGAATCAACTCAATCTAATTATTAGATATTCTTTTATTTTTCTAAAGCCTGCCACAGAGTATCATAAGTTCTCCCAAGACGCACAATGTTTCTTCTTTTTCTCATGCTTTTCCATCTTATTAAATAAATAAGATCTATAGTTGGTCTTCTAGTTCTGAAACTAAATTGATTCACAGAAATGTTTGTTTCATCTCTCCTCCCAGTTACTCTCTTGTAAAATTTCATGGTAGAACAACATTACATAACATTTCTAGATGTTTATTCATATTCATGACTGGCAATTTCATTGAATAGGAAAGATGTATTGTCATAACGACTAAGATAACACAATGATGATCTTCTCGACTAAGGGAATCAGAACAAAACTGTCAAAAACTTAAATATCAGATGATCATCTGGCATGCCCTTACTCTCCTCTCCATCAATGGAGCCAAATTGTCTAGGATCAAGATGGATTCTGACAGCAATATTCAAAACCTTGGTTCTGTTCATTCATGGATTTATAAGATAAATTCCTGTTTGGAATCAGATGACTAGTTAAAACTTTTAAGAAAAATAGTCTCTATGCTCCTAATACACGTTTCCAAAAGTTTTAACCTACACTGACTAAAGCTGCTTTAACAATAATGTGACTGTCAACATGCTTGTGTATGGAAGAGACACATAAACAAGGGCTCTACCAGCAAATTAAAAGTAAATGGTTTAATTTTCAATAAATGTAAGACATTTGATAATAGCATAGATTATAAAGAAAAAGACTTTTAAATAAAAATGAGAAATATATAAGAGAACAATGTCAATGTTTTCTATCAGAAAGAATTATATGCAAGAAGAGTGTATCTAACCTTGTTATTTGAATTTCTTCCTCCAGATCCATTTGGTCTGTAAGTCACAGGACTGTATGCTACAGAAGGAAACATATACCCAACAGGAACACCAGGAAAGTTAATACCTAAAAGTAGGAATAACAAAGGAAAGAAGAAAAATTAACAAATAATTTTATATACAGTTGAGAAATCGGTTAATTTCCCAGGTCAAAAGTTGTAAGAGTGATGTACATTGAGCCAATAGGATCAACATGGACAGGAGAGAAATGAGAGAAATATCAGAAACAACTTGACACAATTGATTCACAAACACGATAGAAATGGCAACAGTTCAAGTCATATAGTCGGGCATAAATGTACACTAAGATTGTGATGCAGGGAAGGATGCGGGGAGATCAAAGAAAAATGTCCCTGAAAGGAATAATACTACAAACAATGGCACTGTAAAAAGATAATACAATAGATCATTAGGCCTTTAACAGGACAATATATAACCAGCAAGATATGAAAATTTTCATTAGTTGGAAATTCTACAATCATAGAACCATCTCATTTTCTAATTTTTACTTGAAATAGAAAGTTGCACTAGATATGCTCCACATCCTAGTCAAGGTAAAACCCAAATGATTTAGGAGGTGTTGTTAAGAGAGTTTTTTTCCCTAAAAAAGTAAATTCTAGGTGAGGGCATTTTTCAACAAAAGACAACTCAAGGCATTTGACTCTGGAGGACATTTTGCAATCACAAAGTGAACTTTGATATTTGGCAGCCAAGAAACTCTAGAGAGAATTTTCGTTTACACTAGAAGGGAGGGCAAAATGAAATTTTCAATAAACTGTATGAAGCTAATTCCTAATAAGTAAGGTATGAAAATTTTATACACTATTGTTTTTTCATTATTGTTACCTTTTGAATTATAAACATTCTTTTTTAAATGATTTCGATTAGGTCAATCTAAAAATTGTGAACTCAATTTTGATTTTGCAATCAGTATCCAACAAATAGCATGCTTCTATTCCGTTGGCATAAGAGTAATTTATGATCCCTCCTTCTAGTACTGAAATTTTAGTGATTATTCTCTGCTCATATGATATCCATAGATCCTAAATTTAATTTGATTAATTCACTGATTTTCATGCTGCAGATGCATGCAACCTCATATTGATAGTACAAGATAGGATTTCCAACCTTGGATTATATATCTTCAACTACTACATGACCCAATCTGGTTCCAACTATGCATTTCAATTTTATTAAGAATAGCAATGTGCACTGTCATGTGTCTCAAATGTGACACACAAATGTTTCCTAAAATATTATAGCCATCAATCTTTTTCAAAAGGATAGCCATTAAACACATTATTTAGAAGAGACAAGCAATCTTCCGTGATGAAACTGACAATTTCCATTTAGTTCTATCATTTAATCTATTAATTAATTGTGATATCTAATTTCTCATTTAGCTTCTGAAATTTGTTTCAGAAGATGATGATGTCATCTGCCATATTATACTCTCTAGAAAATAATAGACTGCATCAATTGTCTCCATGCTTTAGAAATCTCCTACTCAAACTCATAGGCAGCCACCTAAGTGAATTTTAAAAGGGGTTGCATAGTTGCCGCATATGGCATAAACAGATTGCATGTGCAATTAAAAAATCTTATTTGAAACATTTGAAGCAATTTAAACTAACCAAAATCTGACATAAAATCCTAAGATCCTATTGGGAGGCTTATAACTCGAAAGGGTTAACAAAAAGCTTTGTTTTGTAAATGATATACATTTTAGATATTAATATTTGCATATAGTATTAATAAATAATAACGTAGAAGGATCCATATAGCTGACCCCACCTAGTAGGATAAGGTTTGGTTGTTGTATCTAAGGTTAATAAATAAATGTATCCCATACCTTGTATGGATTTTTAGTTCTTTCATTAGATTTAAAATTTTCAAATCTGCCACGACTCAGGTTTCGATGGTAAATATATCATTCAATTACATTTTGTTAAATTGATAACAGAATATCAACTTGGCAAAACAATCCACATCACCTCCCAAATGAATAATTTATCTACATAATACACTTATTAATTATTTTTTTTAAAAAAAATTGCCCCATTTTTATTAAATAAATTATATTATTGTTGCCAAATTTATTTACTATGGCTGATCTTCCAATTTTGCTAAATTTTGGGTTTCATACTTTAGCTTATTGAAGGAGAGTCTTGGTGCAATAGTAAAGTTGCTACCATGTGACCTTAAGGGCATGGGTTCAAGTCGTAGAATATGCATTTTGCATAATACAAGGCTGTATACAATAGACCCAATGTGGTCCAACTTTTTCAGGGACCTCGCAGTGGTGGGAGTTTCGTACTGTGGGATGTCCTTTTATTCTTCAGCTTATTATTGAGAAAATCATGTTATTTTTATATATTGGAAATTGATTTTTTTTATTACACCAGCCAGTTATTTCTACCAATTTATAGAAGATATTAGTAGAACCATGCAAATATATAATCTAAAAGGTGTTTACTATTAATTCTTGAACATTCAGTTAACCAATCAATACTTAATTTGTCTCACATATAAAATCCATTCTTTTACTAATTAAAAAGTTGGTGAATAAATTTTCTTTATAAAGCACAATGCTTCTACCATTTAATGTATTTTATATATAGTGAAAATATTATTGTACATTCATACATATTCCATTATAAGTAATACAATATAGTTCTAAAAAAGTAGCACAAGAAAGTAGAGAAAAACAGGTAAAGGCACTTTTCATGACTAAGACAAGCAGAGTCACAATCATAATCCATCGAGAACCTAAAAAAGAGCAAATAAGGCATCTTATAAAATCTAGACATTAAGAAATAACGGTAGATAAAAAAAATCAAATGATGAGCACAGGTGATACACCTGAATACTGGTAAGGAGAATTCAATGTCTGCGGATAGTGAGCATCTTCTATTAATCTTGACAATATCAAAAAGATTGCCCGCATTTGTTCTTCAAAAGATCCTGTCAAAGTAACAAGCCTATCATTTAGCCCAGCATTATTATCCTGAGGAGATATCTTGATCCCAGCCCTTGATTCTTCTATAAATGACCTGAAAAAGTAGTAGTGCCCCTAATTACTCTCAGAATAATGTTTATAAGGACTAATGTTCACAAGATAAAAGAGTCTGCACAAAGAAAAAGGAAAATAAAAAGTAAAAAGTAGTCTTGTTCATTTGTGTTTTGTAAATTTAGAAAACAATTGGTGCAATATCCAATAATAACCACAAGTTGCAAAGACTGCTTACGGATTGAAAATTCTTCCAACTTTTCTATATAACAGAATCTACAATTCAACTATCAAAAAATATGCTCAAATAAAACTATACTTTATAGTTGAACCTCCTTTTCCGATTATGGCACCACATGAGCTATTAGGAACAATAAGCCTGACTTTTGATCTACCTTCAGCATCATTGCCATCTTCCAACTAAATGCCAAGCAAAAAAAAAAATAAAGGTGGTAAAAAGTCCTTTTTTAACAACTAGAAATATCATATAATATATAGCTACAGACCTCACTGAGTAATTTTTCCTGGATCAATTCCATAGCCTTTATTACATCTCCAAGTATCCCAGAAACCAATAATATTCTATCAGACGTTCCTGGAAAAACTTCATGGTTACGTGACAGCTGAATACGAGCTCCAGATTGTGACTGGAATTCAGATATTGTAGATCCACCCTTGCCAATGATACAGCCAGCTTCCGTGTTAGATACAAGAATTCTTATGTGTGTTTGTTTCTCGTCATCTCCTAAAAATATTTATATCCAAAAATCAGGTTTGCTGATCTAAACAAAAAAGAAATCAAGAATATACGACTACAATGTAGTATGATATCACAGACAAAAAATGCTTCAACATAATACACAGCCATAGTTGAAAAGGTACACAAATTGCACGAGGAAGAGGCCTGTAGACTATAAATGTTTCAACATAATAGACAGTCATACTTGAAAAGGTACATAAATTGCATGAGGAAGAGGCTTGTAGACTATTTGATGCACAAGAATGGAAGGAGTTTCGATAAAGTGGTAAAAGAAGAGGAAAACACAGAGAAATACATCATAAAATATAGCATTCATAACATACCAGTTTCATTTCACTTCAAATCATTATATAGCTTAATCAACATTAGCATTCTCATACTCTAGAAATAATATGACAGACTGCATAAGGAAAAATACAAGCACTGGCCTTACATTAACATTTCTTAGGCTAGAAAAAATCAATAAAAGCTTCAACATATCAAATAAACATTTGAAGGAAATTATAAGATTTATGCCTGATACAGAACGTCATCAACTATGTACAAAATTATTAACACCTTTGCTATTAGTTTATCATTCAAAACCGAATGTTTTTAATCATTTTAATCTAGAATATGAGCTTCTGCCACTTAGTGAGCTAACTTCAGAATAGGCATGCAGAATAACTAAATCACAAACGCAATGTAACATCAACAGAAGCAACTCCATGCTAATTTACAAACGAGAATGCAACTGAAGCAAGACATAATTCGATCTGCATAAAAAAATGGACCTTGTCAAATCTTCTTTTTCCTTTTTTACAATCTTGCCTATCATGAAACTGATTTTTTTTTTCATGATCTCCACGACAAGGCAACCACCAACAGCTAGGAATTTGTTAAGCAAAAAATAAAGTCCGCCAAATTCAATCAGTATCGAAAAAAGCTCTAAACTCTAAATGGCCTCGGAAGCACAACGCAACACGCTCATAAACTCTAACCTCAATCCGCTCCCATACAACTACCTCAAAATCCCATACCAGCATCTGCCATATTGCTCATCAGTACTATTCCAGTTTTGCAAACCAATAATACCTGCGGTTGGAGATCTAGGGGGATGCGATCGGCGAGGGGCAATATCGGGGGACGAATCGCGGTGCTGCTTGGGGGACTCCATTGCGACCGGCGGCGGAGGCGGAGGCGGAGGCGGAGGAGGCTGGGAAGGAGGAGAAGGTGTCTTCCTAGTCTACCTCTCTCTCAGACCATTCACAAGAGAAGGAAAAAGAAAAAGGAAAAGGGAGAGGAAGGTCTCGCTAACTTCCTACTGTCTCCTCTTTCTCGGCCGCGCCGCACTGATTGATTCCTCATTCTTCCATCCTGTACCAATTACGACGCCACGAGCGGTTTAGGGATAGATGTGGGCCCAAATGTGGCTCGGCCCAACAGAATAAATCTTGTCGGCCTATACATAGTAATAATACGTATCCCTGAGGAATCATACAGTGTTCATTTTGAGTATTTTTATTTATAAATTTAATAAAAATTTATTTATGAAGATGATTCCTAAATAATTTGTAAATTTTATTTATGAATATTAATTAATTGAATATATAAGTTCATATTTATTTATTTAATTTAATAAATTATATAAATTTTTATATGTAATTATTATTATTATGTATATTAAATGAATATAAATGCATTCTTATCAGTTTAAACAATAAATTTAGATCATCTCATCCATTTTGAATATGATTTTATTTATTTCATTTGTCATGGTGTAAGTCCATCAACGAACTCTAGGTTTTATTAATGAGCATAAAATTTATGAATTAAGTTTAATATTCAACTCATAATTATAAAAAATACATTTTTGGGAAATATATTTAAGTATAAAAATATGATGAATATCTTATAAATTTTAACATATTTTTATCTTATTTATTAGATTAATATGCGAATTAAATTATAAATGTGCAGCTTAAATTGATAAACGTTTGATAAATGAATCTAAATAAATATATTTAAAATTAGTATGTTTTTATAATTTAGATATCTAAACCTTTGACTCCATTAGTTTGGGAGTGATCGATCTTCCCTCCTCATTCGTATTCTCTTGATTCTTCTTACAATTTTCAATCTCATTAAATAATATCATGTCCTAAATTTTATTATCTCATTAGAAAAAAAATCATACAATACATTTATTGGGATTCAAAACTAGGATACTTTGTATATCTTATTGAGTGCTCTTAGGACATAGTTAAGTTGGTTATGACAGAGCAGAGTTGTTGAAGTGGACAAAGATCGAATTTCAATGAAGCCGAGGCAATACCCTTATTGATCGTGACCAACTGCAACTTTTCGATTTACCTCCTTACAGATGGTCATGGGACCGACTGCATGAGATCGCTGGGGTAACGAATTTCATCTTTTATTGAATAATTGTATATCCTATTGAGTGCCTTACGACGCATCGTGTTAGGAGGCAAATTTAAAATGATTTGATCTGATTTAATTTATTTATTATGGATTATTAGTTATAAATTATGATGTGATGATAAAAAATAGATATACTTTTTAGATAATAAAAGTTCATATCACATATGATATAATACTTCTAAAGAGTTTGAAAAAATTAGGAAGCTAGATCATTCATTGGTATTTATTAGGCTTTCTAATTTATTTTGGTGGCAGATATAAAATTTCTGTGAGATAGTAAAAATTGGATAATCGAATTAAAAAAAGTTATAAGTTATTGGCGTTGAATATTTCGGTCGTATATGCTGCGCGACGTAACTCGTGTCTGTGTTCGCGTTGTACGCCACGGCTACTCACGTCTGAACTATGGCGAACTGCGCGTCGTGACAACCACCCGACTTGACTACACGCTGCTGCGCATCGCGAGATTAGTCGTGTCATAAACAAGCTCATTCTATTGACAATTTGACACCCCTTGCTTGTTTTTTTTTTCTTGTTGTTTTGTTTTTCCTTGGACCTTTTCCCTGCAATGGCCGGAGGGCCGGCCGATATCCTCAACGGCGAGAGGGCCGTCGTTGCCCTATTTGTCTCGCGTGTACTCCTTTCTGCCCCCCTCTCC
>JBBMKF010469338.1:0-10674 GCA_037834155.1 Curcuma caesia | reverse complement strand
TTCATACTATCCAAATATTCCATGGTAAACCATGATTCCATTCATACTCAAGATCCACCAGCAAAACACGACATTTCTAAAAATCCAACAACAACATGGAATTAGATCAAGAACAAGTTATAATTCAAACAACACAGATGAGCATGCTATAACACACAACTGAACCACTCAGTTAATTCAAATTCTATCATTCAACACATTTGATTATCAATTCAAGTTCAACACAAACCTAAACATTTGATACAACATATCATTCAATTCAAACTGAAACAAACAGCAAGAAAAAGAATAATGGGGGTTTTGGGGTTTTTGATGGATTGAAATTATGCTACAGAACTAAATAAGGAAGCACATTAAACTAGGGTTAGGGTTACGATTAGAGTTAGGGTTAGGGATTCTACCTCAATCAGACCAAACTGAGGGGAAGAGGATAGTGATTGATTGATGCTCTCAGATCTGCACCAAATAGAAGCGTCGACACCATTTCGGTCGAATCACACCAACAGGGAAGCGAATCACGCCAGAGTAAACCACCCACGGCGGAGCGCGATCGGAGAAGGCACGAATCGGAGTCCATCCTCTGCCTTGGTGTCCAGTTGCAAACCACAGACCGAGCATCAAAAGAAAGAAATAAAAATCCCTTACCTTGCACTCTTTGGTGGCAAAAGATGATCGAAGCTAAACAGGGCGTCCCTTGTCGAGCCTCGCTGGATGTGAAGGAGTAACGAACTTGCCAGAGCAAACCACCGATGACGAGTCCCTTACTGAATAAGGTACTACCGGCCACCAATCACCGGAGTGAACCACCCATGACGGCTGAAGGACCAGAGGGGTAAAGAGGAGCAAGAGTTGGAGCGAACCACTCATGACGAGTCCCCTGCGGTTGCGTTAGTGCTCATCGACCTTCGTGGAAGCCGACCGCTGAGTTGTTGCTGATCGGGAACGGAAGGAAGGAGATTGGAGACGATGCAGGGACAACGATGGATGGGAGCTCGGCTGTGAATTACGACGGAAAAGAAATGAGAAGCTATAGGAACTTTGCACGACTGAACCCCCCTTTTGCATGTGAACTGGCGTCCTCTTTTAACTTGTGCTGAACCCTGAACCCAATGGACCCAATTGATTTGAGCTAAATCAATTCCGTTAATCGGGCTGACTCAATTGCATTGGGCTGGCTGAGCCCAACTAAACTAACTTTGGATTGAGCCAGCCTGAATCAAACTAGAGTTGAACCAGCAGCTTAAACCAAGCTGATTTTGAACCTAATCGAGTCAAATTGAATTCGATTTGAATCAAACTTGAACAGATTGATTTTTCTCCAAATTGGGCCTATTTGTGGGCCATCTGAGTTGATTTTCTTAGCCCGATTTCAATTCTTTATAATTAAGCTTTATCTTAATTCCCTGCAAAAATCAAATATAACCAATTAATACCCATAAATTATCACAAATTAATAAGAAATAGAATGAAACCTCAAATTCATCTAAGATACAGAAATAAGCTAAAAACTCAATTTATGACATAAAATATGATCAAAACCATCAAATATAACCCTAATTAACCCTCTCAAAAGCTACTTATCAGGTCTCATTTGAGTCTTCTTCTTGATTAATTGTGAGCACTTGGTTTTATGGTGCCCTTTATTCCTACACTCATAATATAATATATTTTTTATCTTTATGAATTGAGATTGATATATTTTCATAATTTGAGCTCTTTTGACTAAGGCGACACGATCTTCCTTATTGACTCTAGATGTAGACGATTCATTTTGTTCTGATGTCAATTTGTTACTCTCTCCTTCAATCCTTGATGTAGGAGTTTCTTTCATATCATCCTCCTCAGATGTTGAGCACCTCTCAACTTTCGAATTCTCAATTTCTTATTCTAATGAGTCTTCCTTTTTGGATTCATCCTCACTTTACATTGAGGTTGAAATTTCATGAAGCTTGGTGAACTTCGCCATAACTCCTCTGCAATCTGAAATTGACATATCTTGAATAACATGTATTCCAATTTAGTTATCTTGTCATTTGCCTCTAATTTTTGAAGTTGTTTCTTGTGTGGGTGCAATAAACCTCAGGTCAAGGTTGACCAAGTTGACCAAGCTCATTTTGACTTGAGTTGAATTTTGATGTTGGATCAATATGTTAGTTAGGTGTCAAGTAGGTCTAAGTTGAACGGATACTTGATGATAGCATGTCCAAGTGGATCATGAAGGATCAAACATTTGGCACGAGACGGGAAGTCCAAATGGGTCATGGAGGACCAAACACTTAGCACAAGATAGAAAGTCCAAGTGGGTCAAAGTTGATCAAACACTTAGTGATCGGAAGTCCAATAGGAAAGTTGACAAGAAGAAAGTCCAAGTGGATCAAGGTTGTCCAGATACTTGGTGATTTGAAGTCTTGATAGGTCAAGGTTGATCGGATGCTAGGCAACAGTGAAATCCTAGTAGGTTGAGGTTAATCAGATACTAGGCAATGGTGAAGTCGTAACAGGTCAAGGTTGACCATATGCTAGCCAACAGGACGTCTTGATAGGTCAAGGAAGACCAGATGTCATACAAAGAAAGTTGGAAACGACATAGCAAACTTTTAAAGGTCATAATTTTTGACTCAAATATGAGAACGGAATAATCTTTGGTGTGAAATGAAGCTCATTTAGAGATGTATCTTATTACTCAAATTGACTCGACTGCTTATATATATTAGTAGAATAATTTGGATCAGAACCAAATAGAAGCCAATTGATTTGACTGATCAGAGTAATTAGTCAACTGATCAAGGTAATCAGTCGACTGGTGTTATTTTAGAAGTGTACAGAAATAAATTGATTCAATTGATTGAAAAATTGATTTGACTGATATTTAAAAAATCGATAAAATCAGACAGATTTCAAAAGATTCAGAAGCTATTATTTGGTCATTGATCAAATCAGTTGACTGGTAGAGGATATCAATCACCTGATAGGCAGAAATTAACCTTAACATCAACTGTATAAGTAAGATTTTGCTTAAAGGAGAAGGGGCAAGTCCTTGGAGGATTTGATGATGAAGGGCTGCTGTATTTCTAGACCAACAAGAAGCTATTTCAAGTAACAAGAAAGCATCCAAAGCAAGATCTTATTTGTAAAGGCATTTTTGCTTTCATTTGTATTTGTATTCTTATTTCTTATTACATTGTTATGTTCATGTAAGAACAAGCTTGTGAGAGGCTTTTCCGCCTCCAAAAAGTATCTGAAAAGGAGGAGTTCATAGTGGAGGTAGATAACTCGGAGTGGACCTTTAGATTAGTTGTCTTAAGGAGGCAAATACCAAGTACAATACTGGAGTTGTGCATGTGGAGTCACGTTTGAATCAAAATTTTTGTTATGCATTTAAACTATGAATATAATATCAAGACGAGAAGAGATCAGACTCTAGCTCACACGGGTCCTAACAAGTGGTATTAGAGTGAGGTCACTCCTCATCAGACTAACCACCGGAAGGAGTATAAAGTTAAAGGTAAAAGAAGAAGGTGTGAGTTTGAGCTCTTCGATAGCAACAAGTCATCTGATTGACCACTAGAAGAAATCAACAATAAAAGAAGTTTGAATTTTGGAATGAATCCCCGAGATGGATTTGGATACAACATCCAAGTACCTCCACCATTTGAATTTGGAGGTTTTGATCATTGAAAATTAAGAATGAAGTATTTCTTGAAGATAAATATAGAGCAATGATTTGTTCTAATGGAAGGATTTGAACCCCCAATGGATAACAAAGGAAAACTCCTCAAGAAAAAGAAATGGATCGAAAAACAACTTCAAAAATTAAAGACAAATTACAAAGTAACCAAAATGCTAGTTAATTTAATTTCTAATGATATATTATGCAAGATAGGTTAAATCGGATTGCAAAGGAGCTATGGAGTAAGTTGGCCAAACTTCATGAAGTTTTAACCTCAATGCAAAGTGAAGATGAATCCAATGAGGGAGTCTCATTGGAACAAGAATTAAATTGAGGATTCGGAAGTTGAGAGATGCTCAACATCTAATGAAGATGATATGGAAGAAACTCCTATATCAAGGATTGAGGGAGAGGATAAAATATTAACATCGAAACAAGATGAATCATCTACATCTGAAGTCAATATGGAAGATCATGTAATCTTAACAAGTAAAGAGAGCTCTAATTATGAAAGTCTATCGATTTTAATTTATAAAGATAAAAAACATATCATATGTTTTGAGTGTAGAAACAAAAGACACTATAAGAGTAAGTGCTCACAATTAATCAAGAAAAATGTTTTAAGACAAAGGAGAAGCCAAAGGAAATTAAACCCTTGATGCGAAAAGACAAAGAGTACATTGTGTGCTTCACATGCAACCAAAGAGGACATTACCAAAATCAATGTCCAAGGGGGAGACATCAAAACACGAACAAAGGAGGGAGCTCAAATATAGGAGGAGCTCCTAAGGTAAAGTGTAAGGTATTATTTCATAATGCAATTACTTATATCATGATGAGCATGTAAAAATAGATTTTATCATCTTGTTGCTAATTATCATGAAAATAGAAAGTATGAGAATTCTAATGACAACTTTAGGTTATATCATACTAAAACAACTCTATATAAGGATAGAAAAGATCTAAGCAAAGATTCTAAGAAGATTAGACATATGTCTAGAAAAAGAAAAATTAAAGGAAATCATGAAAAGTTAAGAATTAATGATTTGAAAAAAGAAAATCAAGTCTTAAGATCAAGACTTGATAAATTGAAAATGACTCTAAAGAAAATGACAAACAAGATTAAAGGATCCAAAAAGGAAAACTTAGGTTTAGATGAGCAAGAACCATCTAAGGGCAAGAAAGGTTTGGGATACAAATATAAATCTAAAAAGAACATGCCATCATACCATAGAGTTCTATATAGCTATGGAACTAATCCTAAGTCTAGGAGTATGTCAAGATTACAAGGGAGGTTATCCCTAGTGTTAACCTTGAGGAGACTAGCATACTAAGGTTTCTAAGAAGCCTAGGAGAGTCCTTAGGAAGGTATCTAGGAAAGTTATTCCTAATAAGTACCTAGTGTACCCAAGAAGCTCTAATAGGTATTGAGTTTCTAGGTGTATAATCTCTTCACACTAAATAGGTATAGGATGTGTTAACCTTAATTGGAAAGCTAAGGTAGTTAACCCAACCATAGTGAAGTTGATATTTTCAAGATATTGTGATATCTTGAGAATGAAATATTATCCTTGAGAATCTTATAGTGTGCTAATAAAAAGTAAAATCTTAAGATTGATTAAAATTGACACAAATAGAATATAATCATAAAATGTGTCAAATATGAATTTTTAGCACAATTCGAGAGGGAGATAGGATTGCTTATGTTAAACTGCATATTTGGTGTAATGATTAGAGGATGACGTTAAGATTTCAAATCTATGTATTTTCACTCTATTATAGTTATCATGCTTGTGTGCCCTATCACGTATCATGACATCATTTCATATATTTATCTTGTCATGATAATATGAATTGATATAACAATGTCATATCATATATGAATCATTTAAGTTATGATAGATTTTTCTTTGAAGTTATACATGTGATGTATGTCATACTCATTTGCATGTATTATTTTAATTGATTATAATTAAGGATATAAATGACATTATTTGATATCTTAGATAGGATGACTAAATCTAGAATGCCTAGATAGAAATGCATGATCTCTTAATTTTTGAAAAAAAATAATTTTACATCTCACAAGAACAATAGGATTAACTTGTGTATGTATTGAGACATATTAGACACAAATAAAATGTTAGGATGATGAACTAAGTTTAAGACGCTATTTGATGTATCCAATGAGCTTTAGTTTCGTCAAAACAAATTAATTTTTTGTTAGCCAATCATAGGAAAATTGATGTCAAGTCATGTGCATTTAGCCCATAGATCATAGTTGAAAATTAATTTTAAAAATCTTGGTGAAATCTATTTGTTGATAGGAATCATGATTGATCAAATTGATACAAATTTACAATGAAATATTAAAATTTTTGATGGTTTTCAACTTTATATCATTATTTGAAAATAAGATATATTTTCTTAGAAAATTATTTTTCTCTGATATTATTTGACATAAATAATGTATGTATGAAAATTTTATAATTTTTTAAAAATTATAGAATTACTTATGTATTTCTGAAATTCGGTCTGAAAATTAAAAGTGCAATTTTTTGTATCAATCGACTGTTACCAGTAACCAGTGGGCTGATATTTATATTTTTCATAAAAATAGATTTGTTTAAGGTGTTTAAGCTCATTCTAAGTAATTTAACTATCTCTAACCATGTGATATGCTTGGATAAGCATTCAAAAATGATTTTCTTGATGAAAATAAGAAAGGGATGTTAAAAGGAGAAGATGAGGATTTGAGGAGGAAGTTTAGATTCAAGGTTAAATTTTTAACCTCATGAGTTAAACTTTAGAATTTCCTAAAGGTTTAAGAACTCCAAAATCATTGTTGGTGCAATGATAGAGGTTGGAGCATGCTATAAGGGGGAGGTCCACCTTAAAGACATAAATTGGATATGAAAGGATGAGAATGTAAGAATTTGAGGATAAGTGAATAAATGAAAGATTGCATATTCTAGGTTAAGCATTTGATGAAATGGAAGGTAGGTAACTTTCATTTGAGAGGATTAAATTGGATAAGGCGAATGGATCTTGAGAAAAGATTTTTGATATATACCAAAGAGGGAGAATATAGGGTTGAAGTTACAAAACTCATATTCATGCTTTCGCATGAGAAGAAGGATGATGAAAGAGGTTGGGTTAATGATTTAGCCTAACTTAAACATATTCCCAAACATAAAAAAAGATGAGATTATTGATGCAATTAACCTCAGGTCAAGGTTGACCAAGCTTGGTTTAACTCGAGTTAGATTTTAATATTTGATCAATATGTTGGTTAGGTGTCAAGTAGGTCCAGGTTGAACGAATACTTGATAGTAGAAATTTCAAGTGGGTCATGGAGGATCAAACACTTGGCATGAGATGGAAAGTCCAAGTGAGTCATGGAAGACCAAACACTTGGCTCGAGATGGAAAGTCCAAATGGGTCAAAATTGATTTGACACTTGATGATCAAAAGTTCAATAGGGAAGTTGGTAAGAGGAAAGTCCAAATGAGTCAAGATTGATCAGAAGCTTGGTGATTTGAAGTCTTGACAGGTGAAGGTTAATTGGATGTTAGGCAACAACAAAGTTCTAGTAGGTTGAGATCAACCAGATATCAGACAATGATGAAGTCTTAGCAGGTCAAGGTTGACCATATGCTAGTAAACGAGACATATTGACAAGTCAAGGATGACCAGATGTCATGCAAAGGAAATCAGAAACAACATAACAAACTTTCGAAGGTCATAACTTTTGACTCAAATATCAGAACGTGACGATCTTTAGTGCGAAATGAAGTTCCTTCAGAGATGTATCTTGTTACTCAAATTGATTCAACTGATTATATATATCAATAGATTGATTTGGATCAGAATCAAACAAAAGCAAATTGATTTGATTAATCAGAGTAATCAGTCGACTGATCAAGGTAATTAGCCAACTAGTGTTATTTTAGAAGTGTATAGAAATGAATCAATTATACTGATTGACAAATTAATTTAATTAATATTTAAAAAATTAATAAAATCAGACAGATTTTAGAAAGTTCAGAAGTTGTTATTTGATTGCTGACCAAATCCGTCGACTCGTAAATGATATTAGTTGATTAGTAGGAGGAAATCAACCTTAACATCAACTATATAAATAAAATTTCAGTTGAAGGAGAAGGGGCTAGTTCTTGAGGGTTTGAGGATGAAGTGCTACTATAATTCCAAACCAATAAAAGACTATTTCAAACAATAGAAAAATATCCAAAGCAAGATCTCATTTGTAAATGTATTTTTTGCTTTCATTTATATTTGTATTCTTGTTTCTTGTTATATTGTTATGTTATTGTAAGAACAAGCTTGTGAGAGGCTTCTCCACCTTCGGAATGTATCTAAAAAGGAGGAGTTCATAATGGAGGTAGATAGCTTAGAGTAGACCTTTAGATTAGTCGCCTCAAGGAGGCGGATATCAAGTAAAATCTTGGAGTTGTGCATGTGGAGTCATGTTTGAATAAAGATTTCCATTGCGTATTCAAATGATGAGCATAAGATCAAGACGAGAAGAGATCAAAGCTATTCACCCCCTCTAGCTCACACGGATCCTAACATCTTGGTCAATTTCTTTTTCTTGAGGAATTTTTCTTTGCTATCCATTAGGGCTTCAAATCCTTCCATTCGAACAAACCATTATTATATGTCCATTATCAAGAAATATTCCATTCTTAATTTTTAATGATCGAAATCAACTAATCCAAAAGTAGATAGAACTCAAATGTCATATCTAAGTCTGTCTTTGAACTTCATATGCCCCCTTCAAAATCTGGGACTTTATCTTCTACCTTTAACTGTTGTGCTCCGACGGAGGTTAATTCAATGAAGAGTAACTTCGCTCTGATACCACTTGTTAGAACCCATGCAAATTAGAGGGGGTGAATAACTTCGATCACTTTGTCTCTTGAATGTATACTCGTCGTTTGAATGTGTAGCAGAAATCTTGACTTAAACTTGTAGGCACTTGCACAACTCTAAGATTTTATTTGATATCCCTTTTCTTGAGGTAACTAATTCCAAACCTACTCTTAGTGATCTTCATGCACTATGAACTTCTCCTTTTCAGATATCTTTCGGAGGTGTAGAAGCCTCTTACATTAAGTTCACGACAATACAACAATGAAAATGAATACAAATTACAAATGAAAGCAAAACAACTTTACAAAATGAGAACTTCACTTTGATCATTGTTAGTAGCTTCAGAATGTCTCTTGTTGATATGGAAATGTAGCAACAATTCATCCTTAAACCCTTAAGAATCAGTGGTGGAAAACTCCTCGAAATCTTTCTTTTAAAGCTTTTAGGTCGGGATTGATTTTTACCTATCAATCAACTGATCTTATCCATGATCATTGTTAGCAGCTTTAGAATGTCTCATTGATATGGACATGGAACAACAATTCATCTTTAAACCCTTAAGAATAAGTGGTGGAAAACTCCTCGAAATCTTTCTTTTAAAGCTTTTAGGTTAGGGCTGATTTCTGCTATCAATCGACTAATCTTAGCCATCAGTCGATTGATATGGTCTTCGACCCTTGAACGACCTTTGAACATTTTGAAATATATCTGATTTTATCAATTATTAGAACATCAATCGATTGATAACAACCATAAATCGATTGATGCCATTAGTCGAATCAAACAACTGAATCAATAATCTTCTATTCTTTTTTTATTAATATTAGTCAACTGATGTACCTCATTAGTTGATTGATGTCATCAGTCAAATTAAGCAATCAAATTCAATTTGTTTCTGTTTGCTTCTAATTAACATTAGTTGATTGATGCACCTCGTCAGTTGATTGATGTCATCGATCGAATTTGACTTGCTTCTATTCACTTCTGATCGACATCAGTTGACTGATACCTATGATCAGTCAATTGATATTAAGTAAAAAGATACATCTATGAACGAACTCTGTTTTATATCAAAGATCGTCTCGTTCAGATATCCGAGTCAAAAGTTATGACCTTTGAAAGTTTGGTTTATCGTTTCAACATTATTATCAATTGACTAATACTCATGTTTCAGCCTTATCAAAGCTGAATTCTTATCTTGTCTCATAGCGAGTTGACTTTAACCTACTAGGACTTTCTTTGTCCTACATTCAATCAACCTTAATCTGCTGAGACTTCCAGTTGCCTAGTATTTGATCAATCTTGACCTGTCGGGACGTTCTCGTTGCCTAATATCTCAACCTTGACATGTTGGGTCTTCATTGTTGCCTCGCATTTGACCAACCTTAACATGTCAGGACTTCCTCATTGCTTGACATCCGGTCAATTTTAACCTGTCGGGACTTTCTTCATCAGTAAGTGTTCGATCAACCGTGACTCACTTGGATTTCTCGTCTCATGTCAAGTATTCGATTCTCTATGGCTCACATGAATTTTTCATCTCATGTCAAGTGTTTAGTCCTCTGTGACCCATTTAAATTTTCTTTTGTATGTAAAGTGTTTGATTAATTGTGCCCCACTTGAATTTACTTTTGCATGTCAAGTGTCCGATCAACCTGACCTACTTTGACTTCCTCTTACATTATCAAATTTTCGATCAACTATGATCTACTTGAACTCTTTTTCACTATTAAGTATCCGATTAACTTTGACCTATTTAACATTTAACATATTAATTAAACATCGAAACTCCAATTCGAATCAACTCAAACTTTATCAACCTAGTCATCCTTATCAGGGTCCGATTGCACCAACACATAGATGCTACAATAACATAAAAAAATAAGGATAATTTTAGAAAATAAAGGATACAGAGGTGAGATAAGGTATCCTTTTGGTAATAAATAAAAAATGAACACCCCTAACTATTCCCATAAAAGGAGCATCCGTTTGTTTTTTTCGCTCAAATATAGAATAAAATTCAAAAGGACATTCTTTTTAATTAGGGTTTAGGGTAAAATACATATAGGATATTTTCACCATATCGCTTGAGGAAGCAAATGGAAGGAGGA
>JBBMKF010469327.1:0-10674 GCA_037834155.1 Curcuma caesia | reverse complement strand
GCAATAGGATCGGGGTCATCGAGAGAGGGAGAGAGAGGGAGGGTGAATCGTGAATACTTTTAGTCTAATTCTTAGAGCTATTACATAGTTATAAAACCATATTTTTCCCTATGTATTTATAAATTAAGTGTATAATTTAGAAATAAAATAAACTTTTGCCATTAATTTGTCAAAGCTTAGAGTGCCATCCATTTGATTTGGTGACTAATATATTAAGCCAAAGGAGTTAATAATGGACTTCTCATTACCAAAGCCTCAACTATATCGAATTGAAGTTGATATACTAATTGTTGGTGAAGTAGTTAAACTACTTTTGGCTTTGCTTGGTTTTAAGAGGAGTTTTATTCACTAACTCCTTGTCCTTTTTTTTTGTTACTAATCAATTTAATTAACCTATTGATAATGTTTTGACTATGATTTAACTCATTCCAAACATTAATTGTTCATCAAAGTAAAAAACAAAAAATTATCATATCACACTCTCTCTTTCCTTTTGACTTGCTTGATCTTTCCATCAAAGTAAACATGCCTAAAAAAAAAATGATAAATCTCAGTCAGTCTCGTGGACTCAATCCCTGGGGGTGGCCGGTCCGGTCCCACGGAAGTTTCCCATCGACCACCAGGGTAAATCAGAAAGCGCAAACGGCGACCAATCCAGATGCCCAGCATCCTTTGATTGCGTTCCTCATTTGGAGAAAAATTTCTACAAATACGCCGTAGCTGGGGATCGAACCGCGGATCCCTAGATCACAATCTGGATATGATTTATAACTATTAATATTATCGAACAGATAAGTTTGAATTGTAATAGTTACGATTTCATAACTATTAAAATATGAATATTAGATGAATAAATTAAATATATATTATAATAATTATAAAATCATAAATATTATAATATAAATATTTTTAAATATATTAAATATATATTATAGTAATTATAAAATTATAATTATTATAATATAAATTTATTCATACAACTAACTAATAGCACTAAATAGCAAGAGATAATAATATTGACATACTGTAAGGACATTCAAAATATAATAAAACTTTCAATAATTTTTTTTTATAATTCAAATATCCGATTTTGAAGAATTGTACAATTGTCCTATCAAGAATGACTTCAACATTATAGATTTATCATCCATAAAAGAAAAATCTCTATAATATATCAGAGTTCAGAATCGAACTATTAATTCTTAAGCGGCCATCGGAGTACTGACCATTGTACGAAAGTCTCGAGGCTCCAATAAACAATTAATTCAACGAATAAGAGAATATGCAATGGCCGAAAGAGTCAAATCTAGTTCATCGGATTAAATATTGAAAGGGGCGTGTCACGTAGATTGTGACTTGTGCGAGCTCCAAGAAAGGAGAAGGCACGTGCATTGTCGTGAGAAAGGGTGACACAGCCGGTTAGTCATAACGAGGTGAACCCTTTCAAATTGATTCTTGCATTTCTTATATCCTTCACTCTTCATCTTGCATCAGCATCTTCCATTTTCATTTTTAATTAATAATCAAGAAAAAGAATTAATGATAATGCAGTTCACCTCGATCGAATTGACTAAGACAAACATAGTAGATCATGAAAGCAAGCTAGACAAGATTAACAATATATTTTATAGCATATCAACCGATTAATAAACCAAACTAAATAATATTTATTTCTATTATATTGCCTAGAGCCCATCGACACCTCTATCAACACTCGGAACATTTTTGCATGCAGCTGAATTTGTTTAATAATATGTATATATATCTTTAATATTTATGCTATACGAAGGAGCAGACTGTATAGTTACATCTGATAGTTCGGGCAGTAACTTGTTCTTCCGAAATTTTATAAACGAGAGCTCAAGAACTATAGAAACAAAATTCGAACTAAAGCAATTTTAAAATATTGCTTCTGTACAGTTTGTTATTGCCATTGTACCACAAGAAAAAGCAAATGGAAGAGTGGAAATCCTGATATGATACAAAGCCTCGTTGTATTAAAATCGGGGAAATAAAATTCTGTGTTTTGTCCAATTCCAGACCATGAACAGTCAGATTTCAATTTGTTTAAAATTTTCGCTGATGCTTCCACCTTTCTGCTTCTGGAACTCAATGTATCGAAGTGTGCTGGAGAAGAAGGCTTCAGCAGATCCAGATGGGTCTGATTTTGCGTTGTCATTTTTCAGCTCAGTCCTGACAAGTTCAATTAGATCCTGAATCATAGAGTTTGTTATTTGAGGAATTCCTTTATCGAAGAAGTATAGGTACCTGAGACGATATAAGAAATGGTCAAACATCAAGTTCACGTTAGCTGCTGTTAAGTTAAAAATATATATATCATAAATTGTAGTTTACTTGTTCAATATTTCAATGAATAGCGTCCCATGTTCACTGTTACCCCTGGTAGCATGCACCATCTGCTGGGTGGCGTTGGCAATCCGCAAAGCGCGCTTCAAACAAAGGAGAACCCTAGAACAAGACAATCAGGTCATGAAGATTCGATATGCTAATATTGTAACAATAGCATTACTTGTCGTAACGAGAATCAAACTAATGTATAACCAAGAAGGGAGTCAAGGGGAGGGATAGGGACGGGAGAAGAAAAGAAATAAGTTGATGCATTTACTGGGGTGGGGAGTGGTAGGAAAGAGAAGACGCCAACGAAGATAAAGACACCACACTCTTATGGAGTTGCTGCACTCAGATGAAATGGGGAAAACTCACAGCATAGTTGAAGATTGATTAAGGACATTATAGTGGAATGGAATTATAACAAAGCTTGTTCATCTCTTTGGTTGCCTCACTTCTCTCACCTCATCCATCTACTTTTGGGAAAAACAATTTCAAGGGAAAGAAACGTCATCTTTCTTCCCTCTTCTTTGTTCCTTTCAAGTAAACAAAATTTCCCTTCAACTTCTCCCAACACACTTTCCCATCTGCCCAAGTAAACATACCCGAAGACACTACAAATATAGTTCCTTACCAACATTGTAATAGTCCATATGGAAGTGACAATATGAATCAGGAATACGTATGAGGCAAGGCATATAAAAACATCAAGGTAAAGGAGCTTAAGAAATTTAAAAAGACAAATAGTGCAGCTTCTCTACAGATAGTTCATGGTTATAGTAATTCGACAAGAAAAGCAGTAAACAAATGCTGAATACCTTTCTCCATCTTGAATGCCGTCTTGGTAGGTAGCCCAAAACAGATGTGCACAAGCATAAACTGCTCTGCACTGATCAGGCTTTTTCAAAAGTTTTGCAGAATACTGTAGAAGAATATTTATTAATTTGAGAATAGTGTCATAACGCCAAATAGCAGAAATACATATATTTTGCATGCATGTTCATATATTACTAGTATACCCCAGTGGCTTTATGTGTAAGAGTATCTCTGTTCTCTATTCCAAATACATTCATGCGCTGCAGTGTTCCAATAATCAAGTGTATCGCGGTCACCTGTGCTTTTGAGTCCTGCTCAAAGGATTAAGTGGTTAAGAAATAAGAAACTGAGGAAGCTCAGATGATGAATACTTGAAACCTATTATATGAATAGTACAACAATTAAGAGTTTATTATACTCCAAAAGGAGGAGTGATTCACTTACCGCAACCTCTTCTTCATATAATATAAATGCTTGCGTAAGGAATTCATAAGAAACTGGTTCAAAACCACACTGGCTAGCAGCCTGAAACAGAAAATTGGTCACAGACTCGTAACAAGCACTTACAAATGCAAAAGCATGTCGTTAACTAACAAACCTCAGCACATTGCAAGTATAATCTTAAAGCAAGTTCTGGTGAAGGAACAGACGACAAGGCCTCAATAATCTGAAAATAGATGGAGAATGGAATGGATGATTACAAAAAATACTTCAGAATTAAACATATACAAAGAAACAAACAGATCCAAGGATACTAGTTACCATGTCTGCACTGCTAATCTTTGTCAAACCTTACAATCAATATGCTTGATGATAAAGTAAATTGTTAAATGCAGTGCGAAAAAAGAAATCTGCACTAAAGATAAATGATCCATTCTAACTAAATTGTGTTGCATTATTGCCAAGCAAGGATCTTAGGGTGTTTGTCAAGCATAAAACAAGAAGGGTAGTTATTGTTTGATGCCAAAGTAGCCTTCAACATTTGACAAAGAGGCTGTTTGACTGTTTTTTTTTGCCAGATAACATGTTCTAATAAACTTTAGAAAATTTTGTCAAGTTGAATATGATATCTTTTAGAAAGGGGTCCTTGGTATATGTATTTAGGAAAAAAAGTCCACTGAGAAAACTTTGGATCTGTTTAAGAAGATATCTCAGTAACTAGGTTATAATTAATTACTATCACTGATATAAATGTTGTGGGAAAAAATTGGGTCAGAATTTGCAGCCATCTTTAAGACTTCAACAATCTTTTAGCTAATTACTTGCTCCAATTTATACAATCAGTTAAATATATAAGCATCATTAAGTAGTATGAAAGACAGGCTAAGATTTTGGCTACATGGTAAATGCTAAAGCCAACCAATTATTACAATATTAATCAAAATAGTCTAGGAATCACAAATACAACCTGATGCAAGAGCTGGAATATTTTCTTTTGTGTATCAGAGATGTCTTCTCCATTTACATCTCCATCAGGACATTGCAAGTATCTAAGCAACTGCAGACCAGGATCCAACAGAATCAGTTTCAGGAAACAGGCAGAAAGGTGATATTAGCGAATAGAGGAAGTTAATAAAGGCATAGGCTTTAACACGAAGCTCCGCCAAGTTAAAACTATTAAGTAACAATTGCCTAACAAGGAATATGCCAGTCAGCATGATTTGGCATGGTCCTCAAGCAACAGGCGAAATTAAGCAGACATCGGAGAACATTTAGGCATGCCATCCGCATGACATGGGCCTCAGGCATACCTCCAGCAATCCTCATTATGGTCAAATGGACCATGTGCTAAATCGCAACATAACAGAGCATGCCAAAGTGACCAACACATTATGATTATTTAACTATACCATGACCAGGTTGATAGTACAAAACTAAAGAGAACATGCTATACAAATAAAATGTTACCAAAGTGGTAAGGTGAGATGTATGGAAGACAAACCTTGAGGGAAGAAAAAACTAGGGGAGGTACAGTGAAAGATAAACGTTTTGGACCTCCAAGGAGAACATGCTTCTTCACAGTCGATATAATCTACAAGAAATTGAGTAGTAATATTTAAGAGTTTTTTTAAAAAAAAATAGAAGCAAGCAAATTATCAAGTGGCAGCTGGAGTAAGGAAAGAAATTTGCCTAATAGATGAATAAAATTCAATAGAACCATCAAGTACTGCATATTATCCCAATCTGAAAAACTATTTAGTTCAGTAACACCATATCATTTGAGACCCTTGCCTATGTGTAGGCTACGTTAGATTCAGATATTCATGCAACTTTTTACCTGTTCACATCAAGCATCAAGGCTTCAACATATAGCTTTCCAAATTCTAGGAACCTTTCTACTGCACATTTTTTTTAAATTTTTTATGATCAAAGTACAGGAAACACATGGTTAAAATGATTTGATTTAAAATTTTAAATACTACTAATGATATAGCTTCGAATTGGGCTCGATGGAGGAATAATATCTATGTAGTCAACCCACAAATAGATTTTTGCCAGTATCTACAATCCAACAACTTCTTGGGCCCAATATTTCATTAGCATCAAAATCCTAACACACAGACCTTGCTATGTACAAGAATAAATTAATTTTGAATGAATATACCAAATATTTCCAATCATCCACAAAGGAAAATTTGCAATCAAAAGTTATCAATCAATAGCAGATAAAGGTTAAGGACCAGTCAGTTTCTTCTGAAATAGCAGATAAACGTCAGACTACATTAATTAAAACAAAACTAAGACTCAATAAAAGATGGAGTTCCACACTTTGAGAAAATAAAACAAGAAGGCATAGTGCATAATGGATTTTGACTTCTATGACCACAAGCAGTGATTTGATGTAGACAATTTAAAAGGCAAGCTATAGTAAAGATCACTTTGATCGAATAACCAAGTAGAATTAAAATTACAATGCATACTTCTGTTCAGATCTCTTCTGTCAACAAAAACTACTGCTATATAAGATAGCAACTGGAAAAGGTACAGACATTTTAACTTGAGAAGCATGAAAAATAGAACAATATAAAACAAGAATCTAGCTTACAACCCATGCAAAGCTCTGAATTTGCACACTGTCAATTTGTTCCAACAAAATTAGCTATTCTGAAATTGGTAATCACGTGCACTAAATAGCACATTCTAATTGATAAACACATACTATTTCCTGAATCTTCATAAGAACATAGATGAAAAATTGTTTAAAATGTTGAGTTATCGTCTGCAAATACTGTGTTGTTGACTAGTTTCCTAAGGAGGGTATTGTGCTGTGCACAGACAGAAACTGATAGGGCCAATCCACCATAATACATTAACATATTCAGTTTTGGTGCGTTTTCTGAAATCATTCTAGCAGATCCTAACCATGAGACTTTTGCAAAGATGATTTATATCTGTCTACTCACATTTACCACTAGCCCCAACTCCCAAAATATCACCTTCCAATTAAAATGAAAAGGGCATCACAAACTCCTTTTTGTTGCTCATCCACTCAGTAAAAAAGGTAAGTTGCTAACACTAGCGTACAACACACCAGCTGATGCACCTAAAAGAGATATATTAGTACTTGGGTCACAAAATAGGAGGGGGACCATGGTAAATTGGACAAGGAATATGAATGAACAGGCATGAATCATCTTTTCTTAGCCATATCAATTAGAGTAGTACAAGTTACCAGAGTTAAGGAAAGCCAAAAAGAAAGTGTTGAGGTTAAGCCCATATGGGTTAGCTTTTAAGTGCCTGGCTAAATTCCTTTGTAACCATTTAACAATCCAAGAGATCATTTGGTTATTTTTCAAAAGAAGAAGAGAATCAAAGGTATTCCAAGTTTCCAACCACAAAAATGGACCAGAAAAAGACTCCACTCTTTCAGGATATCAACTATCTCCATGGAAAGGAAAACACATCAAATCTCAGAGATATGGGAATTGCATTTATGAAACTTGCTATTATATTAGCAGAGAGGATAGTAGAAATAGAATTTAAAAGAAATAGATTACATCAAGTTGTCAGTTAGCCGTGCTTATAGATCATGAACTGATAAAAAAATCAATAATATAAAACTGCAATTATTTATTTTAAAATAAAGGAAAACAAATTTAGATACCTTGAACATTTCCTTGGCATCATTGCAGTACAAGTTATGAATGAGACGAGCAACAGAATTTTGTTCCTCTTCAAAGTCATCTTCATCAAGCTACCAGCAGAGAGATAAGTCAATCTTTAGTAGGTTACACAGTTAGTCCGCAACAAAACTTATAAACTTGAAATGAGGTAGATGAAAATAGACTTCCAATCATGTCCAAATTTCACATATGTTACATAGTATTATTGATACTGCAAAAAAAACCCTGGAATCTGACCTCATCTTCACTGCCATCAAGATCCTTTACAAGTCCTTTTATTAATTCAAACAGAGACTCAACCTAAATACAAAGACAGTTTGAGTTCAAGAGACCATTTTACATTGCCAATAAAGACAGGATGAGACATACTTTATCAGCTGCTGAGATGCAGGCTGTGTTCTTCATCATGTTTTGGATGATTACCATAGCCATGACCTTTTTTGTTGCAGTATCCAAATGATCCATGACTAGCAAATAGTTAGGTAGATCTAATGCAGTAGAAATATCTTTATACTTTTCTAATGGAGCGCTCAAAAGTGCAACAATCTGCTTAGTTGCTTTGCTATCCTCAAGTTTTGCAATCCCTGAAAGTCGCAGTACACATGCTCCCTGTTGTCAATCAGCATGGAAGCTATCAGCCAAATCCTTCACCTGAGTACAAGATATGGAAGCAACAATCCACATGCACATTGAAGCCGAACCAGAATTGGTTCATCACTTGTTAGACAATTAGCAAGCATTTTAAGCCCTTCCAAAATTGTCACCATTTGTTTATAAAATTACATAGAGCTGAAGATAATCCAAAATTTGTAAATTTAGGACACAAAAGAAAATATCTCAAGACAAAATAATTTTCAAGGAAATAAAGACCATTGTAGTCTTGATATTACAAAATCATTGATCAATAATGAATATCAGAAGACCAAGAGATTGCAAAAAATTGAATCTCATATCCCAGACACAGTCTGACTCACCACAAATATGACTTGCAAATCACAATCTTAATTCAAATAGATAGAACATACCAGGATTTGATCTACATAATCAAGACGATCAGGATGTATGCGAAGAGTAAATGTAAGAAGGGACACATATAGTGTTACTGCTCCAAAGATGGGCATATCAACCTGTGCTTCTATCACCTGCTAAGGTAAAGCAAGAATCAAAGTCTAGATTGGACTATTCATCATAAACAAAATTTACTAAAGTCTATCTCAAGAATGGCTATAGCATGGAAGAAGTACAATGGTTCAGAATGATTCAAGAAATCTAAAATCTTCCTTATTTTGGTAAAAGAATGGAACACTACATGTCGTTACCAGTAGCAACGTGTACCATATGATTATCTCTGTAGCATGAATTTATTTCCAGAAATGCACCACATAATATTCAGCTAATTGCATATAACATGCTAGTTTATAAGGCACAGTTGTAAATAGAGTACAGATCTTGTACTAGGAGAGGGAGTTGTTTAAAAGATACTTTGATCAAATAAGACAAAAAAAAATAGAAGACACCAATAAACAATTCACCAACAAAACTAATGGAAATAAACAGCAACTATAAATTGAAATCCTATATGTGCTAGCATAGCATGACAGTGCAAGAACTTGCATTAATTAGAGGTTACCTTCCCAACAGCATTGCTCAATTTAGAAAAAGCTTCAGCTTTCAAGAATTCCGGTAGTACCTACAGCCTAAAAAAGTGAGAAAAGACATCCTAAACATTTTGCTGGAAAATCAATAAATTGAAAACTCACTTCTGTACTCGATGCAGCATAATTTGATAGCCTATCCATAAGCGGAGATAGCACTGTTTTGATGTCAACAGTTGGCTGTATCAGAATTAAGAAATTGTGTACAATATCAGCAGATTTCATGAGATGAACATAAAGAGAAAACAATGTTTACCTTAATGCAGTTATTCAGTTTCTACAGGCTATAAAAATAGAGTAGTTGGATTAGACTCTGTTTTCAACTCACAAAATAGCATAACCCTGACCCAAAGAGGTTAAGATATCTAATGTGGGACAAAACCCACAAACTGAACAATTTTATAAGATTCAACTCAGACTTAACCCTAAGACATTTAATGTGGGATTAAAACCACATGACTCTTTATCCCTAATAGCCTTAACAATGTATGTATAAGACTCAACATAGACACTAACTGTGAGACATCTAATGTGGGACTAAGCCAACATGACTTGTAAAACTTAATGCGCATAATATCTAATATATAGGTATTATCTATGTTCACCATACAACATAAACCAGAGAAGCTGTCGCAAGCAAAATAATGAAAACATAAAGCAGATAACAAAGACTAAGACATGATCATAATGAACGAAGAGCATGCATGTAGGTGAAACAAAACCTAAAGAGTTATGAAACATGCAACCAATGATCCTTTCAATCTTATATCAACATGCAACCAACAATTTCTTTGACCTCAGCTCAGCACATTGACAAAGAGATAGTAAAAGGGAGAAAGGATGAAGTCGAGTGATAAAAAAATGTATGAAAAGAGATCTTAGCAGCTAATATCTCAGTGGGCCTCTCCTTGAAGCAACACATACAACAGAATGCAGTAGAAACACAAGGGACCAGGAGAAAACATAAATAGCACAACTAGACTATTTGCTGAAAGAAGCAAATTGAGACTTTTTGTGACCTGGCTTAAAGAAAGGGGGTGTGGAGAAGGAAGAAACAATTGAAAAAGAAAGTAAATATTGGTGGCTACTGGATCTAGAAGCAGCTAGCTCACAGATTAATGGAGAGGGCTGTGCAGGGCAAATGTGTTTCATGCTGATCAACTCCCCCCATAGAGGAGCTTCGCCTTAGCAAAAGAGGGCTAGTTTGAAGTAGCTGAACTGGGGTGGCACAAAAATGATGCCTCCTTGGGGTGATATCCTTGATGACACGTACGCTTGTGATACAACCCTAGTTACATCACGTCTCCAGGACTGCCAACAGAATCTTAGAATAAGACTATAGGCTTGTCTTTCTCAGAATGTCCTGAGCAACCTCTTCCGTGTACATGCCAAATAAAGAAGTTCCTAAGTTATGTTCGAGGATACATAGGCAAAATTGGTTGTCTTATGAAATTGTTCTAAAGTAAGGGTATAATGTACTCATCCTTAAGGCAACCAAATCTTATAAGTTTTTTATTCTCACTTCATAAGGGCTCCTCTAAGGATTTTATCCTCACTTCATTTTTTTTTTCATTGTATTATCAATTCTGCCAATCTCAAATAAGCCTGGGCTGCTGGGCATATGAAAACACAATAGAATCATGATTAACAACCTCAGGATGATGGTTCATATGGTAGACTAAATCTTGATTGGTTTTATTTATTTATTTTTAATAAAATTATTACTCTGA
>JBBMKF010469316.1:0-10675 GCA_037834155.1 Curcuma caesia | reverse complement strand
AATGTTTGAGGTATGATTTATCATTCTAATTGTACCATATTTCTTGAGCTCATTGATCAAATTGTTATAGTACTGCACCCCTTCTGGATTAACAGGCCCTCTGCCATCTGCAAGCATGGCACATGTTAGTTTCATGCAAGCTTCAACTATTTTGTCAGAAAAAGCAATTGTAGCAATTTGAATACCGACTAGGAATAACTCTGCTCCAAGAGATGGAGAATCTGTAGGCATCCAGGCCCATGTCATACATCAACTTCACATCTTCCTGCCACCAAGAGAACCCAAAATTATATATGCCATCACCAGTTCAACCAAGGAGGGTATAGTTTTGTCTGCAACACTAGGCTTTCACCTTGTATTTGTGATACTGATCAGCCGCCATGTCTCCTGTTCTCTGGTCCACACTTCTCCCTGTGATTCTTAGGGCATTTTAGATCTTCTGTTTATTCCTTGGTAAACAAATGGTTAATTTTAACCTTCATGTGTATATGTGTCCCAGATGCTGGGTGTTTTCCCTCCCTCTGCGGCTGCCCCTTCTACCTGCACGAGAACTTTGGTGAATTACAAATTTTTCATCAGACAAATAGTTAGTGAAGTTACACCCTGCAAGCTTAAACATTTACAATGTTTCCCATTTATCCCCAATTGTTTTTGGAAAAAATAACTTTAAAATTTCTTTCTTTTAAAAAGCTTTTTATTGATTGAATATTTGCATGTCCCCTTCAGTTTTGTTCTCGAATGACAGTCCAAGAAACAAAGATCAACTTCAACAGAGCCGAGGAATACAAAACACAGATTTGGAGAGAGCAAATGGTCACCTGGTAAGCAGAGCTACCGGCACCAAATATAAAGCCGGCGGGGAAATCATCTCTGCTGACGCCGCTCGCCGTCGCTGCTACTACTACCAGTTCCAGGAGTGCACGAGGCACCACCACAGACCACCGCCTGTTGCAGCGCCTCTCCATATCTTTTGCTGTTTTCTCTGAGCAGCGTAAGAAAACGCTTAGTTTTGTACCACTTGTAAGTGAAGTCAATTGCCACACGAAGGGATGACGACGGCGACCTCTATGGATGTGGTTTACCGATGCCACTGCGCCATCAAAGTCGTGGGGAAGTCCAACCAAAAGCAGAAGAAAAGATAGCAGTGAAAGGAAAATTTGTCTATTTTAAGGAATCGACGATAGAGGATCACAACGTATAAAATGTTCTTCTAGTTTCTAATTTGCTCGACTCTCTAGGACATCTCAGCGTGTAAAATTTCTCTCTAAACTTTAAAGAAAATAATTTTTTTCTGAATTCTTAGATACTAAAATATTTAAAATTTTACCTTAACAAAAATAAATATTGCGTAATATCAGAGAGTCATAGTTTGAGTTTAGGGTCTGAAATGTGGGCCCATTTCGGTTTCGCAAAAATAGTTACTCATTACATGCTAAACTACCCAATCAGTTACCGCGTCACCTAACAAAAGAAAAAAAACTTCCTCGGCTGGGCCCACAAACATCTGCATCTTGGCGGCAATGGCCGCCACTAACTCGGTGCAAGGAGGGTACAGGGCTGTAGGACCTTCAATTCCTACTCCTTAATACCAAAATTTGACCGACGCCTTCAATGACCCATGAAAGCCAACTAATCCTTAGTAATTGTTATAAAAAATGATCTCATGGTAAGTTTAAACTACACCCAGCATTTCTACCTTTTTTGTCATTGAATTAATTACGCTGGCCCCACCGTTTGGTGAGAAGACAAAAAGTTTCGTAGGATTTATTACGAGACGCAGAGAGCGTGGAGCTCCCTTATTCCTTTTGACAGCGACGAGGCCAAAAATCCTTCTCTCTCACACGCGCGCTCCTAGTCTCTCTGCTCTCGCCTTCGCCGGACTACCGCCTCGTCCTGCTCTCTTCATTGCCATACGGTCCGTAGTTCAATCTCCCTTCATGTCCGATCTACTCATCTCTTCTCGTTCCCGTCAACATTTCCGATTCGTGCTACTACTTTGGGGCGCCATCTTCGGCAATAGATCGTGTTTCACTCGATGTTCCGTGTTTTTTGTATACGTGTTGCTTATCAAGTTATCTCTCTTCGCCGATTAGAATCCTTGCTTAGGGTCGCCGCATTTGGTTCTGTTGATCGCGTCCTCCCTCTGAGTTTTTGTTCAGACAGAATGAGGGTTACTTCTATATTGCTTTTTTTTATAAAAGTATTATTATTATTTGGATTATTGCACAGATTTGTTTGATATCTGGATTAACTGGTTTTTTACTTTTTTATGCTCAGATCACTCCGTGATTTCCGCTTGTCATGGACCAGGTAAGAAAACACTTTTGGCGTTTTCTCAAGTTGTAAGTATTTCGTCCGTGATGTGCTGGAAATTTTTATCTCAGTATGAAAAGGTCGAGAAGATTGGTGAAGGTACTTATGGAGTTGTTTACAAGGCTCGGGACCGTCTAACTAATAAGGTGATTGCCCTTAAGAAGATTCGTCTGGAGCAGGAAGATGAAGGGGTTCCTAGCACTGCCATCAGAGAGATCTCATTATTAAAGGAGATGGAGCATGGTAACATTGTCAGGTTGTTTCCGACATATAATTCTGACTCTGAACACAAACTTGATTCGAATAGGACATACGCCTTTGGCCAATCTCTTTGAATATTTTGAAGCACAAATCCCTATTCAAATCGTTGATGGAAGAATATACGTCCTTCGATAAAAATTGTTTATTAATTGTCTAAAATCTTATTTATTTATTATTCAAATATATGAAGCAAATATAATGCTCTATCATTTTATAATTTTAAATATCTATAATATATTAATAAAAAATAATTTACATTTGATTTATTAAATTGATATTTTAATTAAATTATATGAACAACAATATCTCTAGTTGAGCTTGTAAAAAGTTCGAGCTTGGCTAGATATGATTTTTTATAAACAAGTTTGAACCAGCTTGATAAGTAAATAATCAAGCTTAACAAAAGTCAAGCTTGGCTGCGCTCGACTATATTACACCCCTACTTATATGTGAAATATACTATTACAAGTTTATGCAGACAGAGATATCATGTTGCCATCACTTCTACATCTCATTACCAAATTAGTAAATACCAGGTCACGTACATAGCTGAGATCAAGTCAGCATGTGATTAGGTCAATAGGCAAATCACATATGACACACGTCATCAAAATGTATGGTAGGATTGACATTAGAATAACGATCAAGTCAGGTTGGGGAAGCATTGACCCACCAATCACTAATCAAGTGTTTCAGAATTTTTAAACCTTCAAATTTAGATGAAAAGAAGCTCAATGAAATATAGTATCCTAAGGAGCATAAGGAGATTTTAGTTATTTGGTTATATGTAATAGTAAACTCCAATTCAATTTGTGTTCTTTCAATTGCTTCCTACAACAAAAGTATGCAAACATGACTGGAATTTGAAATAAATTTGATACTTGAAATTTTAATTGAGTTTAACTATTGAAAGTTTAGCCAATACAAATGAAGAGAAAGCTAACTGAAATCTAGTATCTCAAGGAAAGGCAACTTTAAGTACATCTCAGATCTGTATTTGTATAGTTTGCCGCAACTTCTACATCTTTGCTCATGAAAGATGTACATGCATTATTAGCAAATTAAGTTATGTAATCTATAATTGCGCTAAAGCCAAAAAGGGCAAAATGTAGCTGCTTCTCACATCAAGTTTGTTATGTGAAACAGTGGATGCCCCATGAAAGTTAAAAGGGATCAAGCAAAGTGATAATACTCTGTATTTTCTTTCTTTGCTTTGGTTCTGGAATGGATTTATAGTCAAAATAACATGAATCTAGATATATGTTATTTTTACACTGTTCTATAAAAAGCTAGTATTTTTCCTTTATTATATCTGTGCAAGGCCATATGGGGACTCAGCTCATTTCCCGTACCAGGTTACATGATGTCATTCACAGTGGGAATAAATTATACCTTGTTTTTGAGCATTTGGACTTGGACTTGAAGAAGCACATGGATTCTTGTCCAGGACTTTCTAAAGATCCACGTATAATAAAAGTGAGGTCCTTACTCCCTTTGTATTTCTCACCGTTATTTATTCATTTTGTGAATGTGAATCTTTCACTAGTACTCAATAGAAGTGATAACTCAACCATTGCTTCATGGTTCAATTTAATGCATTCATCTTTTTTGCTTAGTTAAGTTGTGTATTGTATTAGAGTCACTTGTCTCTTTCACATTTCATGCTTCTCAGTGGGATACTTGTGATAGTGAAAAATTAATTAATTTTATCAATCAATCACTTCTGGATCTTGATTTGTTAATCTGCTTTCAACTCTAGTTGCAATAGTCCTTTGATATTTCTCCTCCTTTTAGTTCCACATTATCAAGTGAATGACCCCTCTTGAGAATTGGAGTCACACCTCAGGCATTAGCTATTTCGGGCTGAGGTGGCATAACCTAAGTCCTACATTGTTAGGTCACCTCCTTCCTTTAATCTCAGATTGTTAAATGAAGCCTTCTCAGGTAAGCTTAAGGGTGAGTTTACTTTGATAGAAAGACAGGAGGGGCAGGAGCATGAGGGAACGTAACTCAAAGCATGCCTAAACTCCATGTGTAATTTTGTGAATCTTTCCCTCCCTTTTATCTTTCCACTCAAGTAAGCCCAGCCTAAGTATCAAAAGATCCATTTTGTGTCACATGCATTATATTGTGTTTGCTTCCTATGACTCATGTTGGTTATTTGATTGTGTACTTACAAAATCTCCTCAACGGCTATTGTCGGATGCTAATATTCCTTACTCATAAGCAATTCTTTGTCCTTGTTTTGTAGATGTTCCTCTACCAAATTTTATGTGGTACAGCATACTGCCATTCTCATAGGGTTCTTCACCGAGATTTAAAACCCCAAAATTTGTTGGTTGATCGACATACAAATGCCATAAAGCTTGCAGATTTTGGGCTGGCAAGGGCATTTGGAATTCCTGTTCGGACATTAACCCATGAGGTAGCTTATTTGAGGCTATTTGCTTTTTGCAGATTCAGGTTCATTAACAAATATATGAAGTTTGTAATTGTTAGCTTAGAGAATGGTTAAAAATAGTGTAGGAAATATTTCATATTGGAAGTTTTATCAGAAGGTTGAAGCATTATACAAATGCAATAATGCTGAATAATTCTTTCTTTTCATTGTTAAGGCACTTTGTTTAGCACATAAAAACATAACATCTCTCTGTGAAAGAGAATACTCACATTTGGATTTGATGTGTGATTACAGGTTGTGACCTTGTGGTATAGAGCACCAGAAATCCTCCTTGGCGCTCGCTGCTACTCTACTCCAGTTGATGTTTGGTCAGTAGGTTGTATCTTTGCAGAAATGGTGAATCATAAAGCACTGTTTCCTGGAGATTCAGAGATTGATCAATTGATGAAGATTTTCAGGTTCATAAATACTTATCACTAGTGTTTTAATGATTTTGTCTCATGCCTTTACCAATCCAGCATCCTCATACAATTTCACGTACCATATCATCTTTGAAGGGTTGTGGGCACTCCAGATGAGGGAAATTGGCCAGGAGTTACTTCATTACCGGATTTCTTATCATCCTTCCCCAAGTGGTGTTCTAAGGTCTGGAGAGTATATTCAAATTAAATTTCTTATTTGATCATTTATACTAGTAAACAACCATATGAATAATGCAGATGCACGTTGTGTTTGCATTTTGGTGAGCACAAGAAATATTTTTTTTATCTCCATTGCATGGTCTACTTTTGTTTGCATGAATTTTTCTAGGGCTGACAATTTATTGGATAATATGTTACACACCAACTAACAATAAGAATGTTATTGTGTATAAATTTTCTCACGAAATCTATCATAAGAGTAAATACTTTGTTTTATGGTAAGTTGATTGCTAGTCACAATTTTATATTGGCACGGAAATGAAATTCAATCTCTCACATCTCATGCTAACACCACTTCAATATAAGTGATCTAAAGCCTTAAAACCCTCAATAATGTTGTTTCATATCAATAAGCTATACCTAGAAGATCATTTCATGTCAACAAGCAATCCGTGAAAGGTCAAGGTTTCAGGAATACCATATAGAAAATGAGAAAACATAGATATAAAGACCTCAATAACAAAATGTGCACTGCTTAGGGTAGATGGAGAAAAACCTACCGGAAGTTTGAAATTAACTCTTATTCCTCTTTTTTTATTGTGATCAGTAATGGTTCCTTGGGAGAGTGAGTACCTCTATTCATAGATGTTGAGGGAAAAATAGATAGTTCTCTCAGCAGTAAAATGCATTAAATGAAATATCATTATTTATAATTCATTTGAAATTTAAAATTAACTAAAAATAAAAATATTTTAGGTTTTAGGTTCTAAATTCAAAATTTGAAATCAAATTTCAATTTTAGACAATAACATTTAACTTGAAATTGATCCTAAATTAGTTTACAGCACGATATCATCAGAAACATTACATCATGACACAAATGAATTATAAAGCAAATCTCAAAGGACACTGTGATACAAATATGTAGACATGCCATGATTCTACCCATTTATCAAATGAAATTTGGAGACTACTGAAAGTTACATGAGATGATACAAATACGAAGGAATAAATAGAATGTTCAACTACTTGTAAATCACTTTTTTTTAAAAATAATAATATATATTTTGTATTGATACTAGATCATCCAAACTGATTGTTACATGATACATCAATTGGCAGCTCTAAAATTATCATGAAATTTCAGTAACCATAAGTTTCAATTAGTGTAAATTTCAACTTGCATTGCATTGCATTTGCTTTATTTATCAATTTATTTGCACGCACCTGTGTGGATAAGGCAATTTAATAATTTCACAAAATTTCAGTAAAAAGATTTCCAACAAGTCATAATGCATTTGCTTTATTTATCGGTTTATTTGCATTGCATTTGCATTGCACTTGTCCATATAAGGCAATTTAATAATTTCACAAAATCTTAGTAAAATGATTTCCAACAACTAATATGCATTTGCTTTGTTTATCAGTTTATTTGCATTGCATCTGTCCATATAAGCAATTTAATAATTTTTTCAAAATTTCAGAAAACAGATTTCTAACAAGTCATAATGCTACATTTACTATGTAGGATTTGGCAAAAGTTGTGCCCACTCTTGAAGCAGCTGGCGTTGATCTTCTCTCGGTGAGATTTTCAAAGCATTCATTACTGCAATATCTTCCTACGACCTAACAAAAATCAGTCTGTATATAATTACTTGCCAATTAAATAAGCTGAAACTCACCAAAAAAATGTTATTGGAATAAGAGAAGAAATGAAAACTAAGATAACCAATGTAGGAGCTTTGCTCCCCAAGTTGACTCTATGGCTGAGTTTACTTGATGGATAACCAGGAGAGGAAAGGATAGTGGGAGGAAAAGCAACAAGAGCAACAACAACAATGAGAGAAAAAAAATGTGTATACATAATCTTTGATTCATGTGCAACTTTATGACCTTTACCCTCCCATGAATCCTTCTTTCAATCCAAAGTAACCAAGTCCGAGGCTTTGTTTACCCTTGATGGGGGAAGAGGGGAGAGAGGAAGGGAGAGGAGTGGGAAAGAGGGTGTGGTTTTGGAGAGAAAATACTCCTAGAGAGGGATTTTGATCCTACTCTTCTTTGTTTCATTGGACTAATGGGAGTGAACTCCCTGAGAATATAGGTGTAAACAAATTGGAGTTAAGCATGACTATGTTTTAACGTTTATTATTTATCAAGCTTGTCCAAACTTATTTATTAAAAATCTTATCGAACTTGAGTCGAGTTCGAGCTTAACTAGAGATATTATTGTCCTTATAATTTAGCTATAATAGTGATTTAATAAATAGAAGATATTATTTTTTTATCGTTAGTATATTATTAATATTTTAATATATCATTAATATATTGTTTCTAATATATTATTAATATTTTTTCTAATATATTAATATTTTAAAATTATAAAAACTTGTAAAATATTATATTTTTATATTCGAATAAAAAATAAAGAATAAGATCATAATTGGTATTTAGATAAGATAATAAATAAATATATTTATAAATTGTTCACTAGCTTTGTTCATGTCAATGTTTACTAGTATTTGAACTTGTTTATTTAATATATTTATAATATATAATGAACATAATCAAGAACTTAGAATTTATCGAGTTGAGTAATGAGCTTGTTCACCAATATCTTGTTCATTTACCCTTCTTACAAATGAAGCTCTCCTCTTCATTGTTGTAGATATCACTAGGGTAAATAGGGTAAACAAACACTAAAGCTATGTTTTCATTTTTTCAAGGAATGAGAATGGAGAAGATGATAATGGATATATACTTTTAACTCCCCCCCTCTCTCTCTTCTATCCTTATCCTTACCTTTCTTCTTTCCTTTGATAAGTATTACTAGTCTAACTCCACCTAGCACCACCAACACTGGATCTCATTTTTGAGTCATTATGAAATATATTTATTTATTTATGAAGTGTTAGAATATGATCGTTGAGACAGATAACAACATGAGGCTTATTATTAGACATTTTTATTTGCCTCACAATCATCAACATCATCAGAACAAATTAGACCACTCTTCAGTTATTTATCTAACTCATATATACCTCTTTCACAACCTCTCCTGCATATATGGTGGCATGTTTAATCATTATGCATCTAACTCCACTCTCTGCTATGTGCAGAAAATGCTGTGCTTGGATCCCAGCCAAAGAATCAGTGCTCGTAAAGCTCTCGAACATGAATACTTTAAAGATCTTGATGTAGAGTTATAAACAATTTTTCATTCTATTGTATATGATCTGTATTGGTGCATTTCATGAGGTCCAACTCTTGGGTTTTCTTCACGAGTGAATTGATTTCTTTTTTAGATTTGTTTTGTGTCTCGACTCTGTCATTAAAAGAAAGGCAAACTAGGGTGCTTGATTTCATCTGAACGAAATTTAGTTCATATGCATGAAAATTTACTCTGGAAGACCTTGCAGAAAGCGAACAACTTCAGTTATTGCTGCAAATTCCAAGTACGTAGACTTGCAAATTCTTACTTTTGTGTTTTGAATGGAGGCAGTGATAGACGCATTTACAAATTATTTCTGCTCTACTATGATCCATTCTTCATCCCCTGCATTAAGTTAGATTAGTCATTATTTGTGTGATCCTTATATTAGTTGCTTCAATCTTGCTTTTTGTTCCTTCTTCTATGAAGATTTATGCTCTTGATGGGAAAATTGAAAAGTGTAGCTCCAACGATTTCAATGTTGAATTTCTCATGGCCTTCTGGGCGACCTTGTTGCCATTTAAATCTTTATGTGGCCATGTTGCCAAAGATTTAAGCAGCGTTTGCCCTTGAAAGATCACAGATCAATTGCCTTGGAAAACTTGCCACTTAGGATTTTGTCAAAGGTCGTGGTTATTAGAAAAGAGATTGCTGTGTGTGTGTCTGAGGCTCTCAACTGGTGCAAATCTGGAGAAAAAGAGATTGTGATGATTAAATTTGGTTAAACATGGACCAGAAGATTTAACAATGTCAGATTGCCAGTGGGGATGTTCTCTAGAAGTCTTAAAATTGCATGTTTTTCCCCTCAATTTTGCATCTCTTAGTTTGAGGAATTGTGACCTATCCTTTGATTCTGACTTGGCTATGGTTCGATAAGGAGATTTCCTTTGCTTGTTTCAACCCCAGTTATCGTATTTTGCCTTCACTTGACTAGTGGTTGAAGTAGACGATTTCTGAGCAAGCGTGCATGCCTATTGTGTTAACACTTGCATTTCAAGCATGGTTGCATTTTATTTGGAGGCTTCGAATGAGCTCATTTTTAACTACATGGTCGATAACGTAGTGGCACATTACTCTTGGCTAGCTTCTACAAGTCTGGATTGGTCGTCCATTGAAGCACCACTCATCAATGCTTAGCATTTCATTGGAAGCTTAAAGGAACTCATAGATATTTTACTCTTTGCTAAAAAAATGCTTCCATCATTGTATCATATGATTGATAGGGATATTCGATCATTGTAAAAAATTATTTCTTATATATTACTTATAATATTTTTAATATATTAAATACAAAATCCCAATGCAATATATATATATATTCCTTTCACGATTAAAACTTAAGAATGCTTCGATCTATCTAATTCTAGTCGATCCCTATACATTGTCATTTCTTTGGTCCTTTATTTCATTGTGCAAACCAAACATATGAAAGGAAAAAAATCCTCTCAAACTTACATTTACTTCCAACAATATCTACTTTCCAACCCTTCCACAGACCAAAAACATCATAGTGAAAAGGATGATCTAATTAACCTTATTCTTTAACTCGAACATGGTTGACCACAGACAATCACTATACGTAATAATCATTCTCAGAACACTGACAAGCACATAGCAGTAATCAGAAATAATAAGGGAAAGACGTACGATGATCACGATCAACAAAAATTATATATATATATATATATACCACGTACCTTTCTTTTCAAGATCTAAAATAAAAACTAAAAGGCATATATAGCAAATTTTCAAGATATTAAGCAAGAAGATATCTGTTGTCTCCTATCTGTCTCCTTAGTCTGCAGATTGGAGACGACAAACTTTATTCAGTTTAAGAATTAGTACATCACT
>JBBMKF010469308.1:0-10676 GCA_037834155.1 Curcuma caesia | reverse complement strand
ATAAAGGGTCACCTTGTTGTAGACCTTTCTGGCCTCAGAAATGGCCATCCAAGCTTTCATTGATCTTAACTAAATATGAGATTATAGTCACACATTCCATCACCTAGTTACCAAATCGGTCATCCAATCTCACACCTTGTAGAATAACACGTAGGAACTCTCAACTAACTATGTCATATACTTTCCTCAACTCCATCTTTATCATGCATCTTGGCGATGCATTTTATGTGGTATTGTCTCAACAATTCTTATTCCAAATGTACGTTGTCGGCTATACTTCTCTCTCCTATAAAGCCAACTTGTTTTTGGTCAACAATTGAGAATCATATTATTTTTAGTTTGTTGGCAATAATTTTGAAGATGACTTTATATAGGCCATTATAATAAGCAATATGTGTGAAGTTCTCTATTATATGGGTTGGGATCGTCCCGGTACAATACGCGTATTTATACGTTTCACAAACGTATACAGTGAAAATAAAATAATAATTATAGAAAATTATCACAACACACGCATGCATAGACAGGAAATAACAATGTACAAGACATGATTGAAAATTAAAATTTTACAGAATAATAAATTATTCAATACATACCTCATTGATAACGTTGAGCAAAGTTGGCATCAATCGAGCGGTCCTTATCGAAGTATCGCCTCTACTAGTGATCCACGTCAAGCTCTCGTCTAGACGACTTTCGAAGCCATGAGTTGTGTCATCGTCTTCGGTACTAGCCGATGATTGAAAATGATCGATTTGAGAGAAAACCTAATTTTGAAAACATGCAACAACATTTATCGCGATCATTTTTGGGGCTTTCTTACTATCACCGGTAATCATATTCCCGATATAGTTTTCGGTGGTCAACCTTTGACCGTCGATTTTGGATAATTAATTAGAACCTTTTCAACAAGGATGGAATAATCTCCAGAAGCTTCGTAAGCTTCTGCAAAATTGACAAATGGTTGTCAGACGATCGGGGTTGATTAACCGCGATTAGACAACTCTTCACAAAAGATATCATCCGTGTTTCCTTTTCTGCAGTATCTGTCCTATATGAACAATTCATTAGAGGTCGAAGGCAGCCCTACACGAGTGCTCCAGCAACAGAACAGCAAGGTCCAACCGGTAGCTACAATAGCTCCGATAATGGAGGCAAACTCAGGAAAGAAAAAAAAAGTTTATCCTTCTCTCTCTAGCAAACTACGAGTTCCGGCAGACAGAAGCAGAACACCACCGAAAATAGGGGTGTGCGATGCTCTACTCGACAATGGGAGGAAGAAGCAAACGGTCGATGGTGGCTATGGTTCTGCTCTCCTCCACACGGTGGCAGAGAAAACCAACGACGGCGTTCAACACTAGCTGCAGCGACGGGGCTCTGGTCATGATCCGGACAGCTATCGCGAGGAAGAAACCTAGGGAGAGTCGACAGTGCACGAGCTAGGGTTCCCTCGCATCCCTTCTCTCTACCACCACGGCCAGCTACTCCTTGCTTAAATCGCAGGTGGATTTTAGGGTTTTCAACTGTGCTTCATTGGGCTGATGCGCGGCTGCGAGCGGAGACAGGGAAGCCAAGGACGTCGGCTCGCGCATGGGAAGAAGAAGAAGCCCGTGGCAGCACTGAGCAACCGGGAAAAGGAAACTGCCCTCCCCTAAATCGTGATTTAGGGTTCTCAATCTCCGACGAAGGAAGGCGATGCCATGCGAGAGGAAGAATAGGGACGCCGTTGGGGGAAGAAGGAGAGAACAGGGCAGCACGATCCTTCACTTTTGAGAAGCTACATTGTTCCCTTTTAAACCGAAACCAAATTAGGTTTGGGTTGAACCAGGCTAATCAGATTAATGATGTTAAGTGTTTTGCATGAGAATTATTTTATTTATTTACTTTTATTCCCTTTATTTATTTATCACTTACACCCATCAAAATTATTTATTTATTTATTTATCAAACCTCTTATTATCGTTTTAATTGGTATAGGGAGGTCTGGGTCGTCTCTCTCGGACTCAATGACTGGATGTTTATTCCTAGACTCATGGTGCGGGGTCTTATTGTGTTTTATTCATGACTCTATTTATTGACAAGTTAATCCTACACTTTATAAAAGAATACTAATATACAAAGTGTATATTCCTAAACCTACATTTATTCAACAATGTTACATTTACATAACATACAAATCATATATACAATAATCTTACAAAGAAATACAATACAAACTCTGAATTACATCAATAAGCAAATCATACAAGTATCCCACCTTGTTTCAGAAACGCTACACTAAACACACAACATCCTATACATTATTCACAAGCTGTAACAAAAGAAATCATAATTACACATATTCACAATCCAACAATCTTAGAACCGGTTTCACAACTACCACCTTAATGAAATTCCAAACTCTACAAGTTCAACACTAAGCATGCTCTTTACCTCATTTACAATTAAACATTCCATGCACTGAATCAACAATATTTCAAAACCACAATACATTAAAATTCTATCTCACATTAACATTCTAATTCAATGACAACCTACAACCACAAAATTCATTTGGCAACATTGGAAAATCTGTTCACCATATCATCAACCAACGTTTTCCATTTCCTCATGCTCATAGCATTTCAACAATCACACTTACCACATTTAACAAGTTGCAACCGATTACAACATCAATTAAACCCAGAATCTCTAAATTCATCACAACTTCATGTTATCCAACCCAAGCCGAATCATTCATTAGCAACCACATGCTTAGGTTAAATTCAACAACAAATTCATACAATTCATTCAATTTGAATCACAAGGGTAGGATCATAAAACCGAATCATATCACAAAATGTTCAACTCAAACAACAATATCCAATTCAACAATCAATCCATTCTAAATTGCAAACAAAGAAAAGAAAACAACAGGGGGTTTTGATTAATTCAGCAGCTAACAAACTACCAACAGGAAGCAAACAAACTAGGTTAAAACTAGGGTTAGGGTTAGGTCTGCCTTCCCTTTCGGTTCGGCACAGAGAAACAGAGGATGAATATGGAGGTGGAAGGATTCGATCAGCACAGAACAGAAGACATTGAACTTCGATGGATTTAACACCAACAGGGACGAGTCTCGCCGGAGCTGGACTACACCGGCGAGCAGCGGTCGGAGAAGCCAAAGTTCGGATACTCAAGTCCTCTGCCCAAACACTTGCCGTCCAAGAACAAGGAATCAAAACAGAAGGGAAATGAAATACTTACCTTGCTTCATCGATGGAGGGGACGATCAGAGCCAAGCACGAGCATCTCCTCACGCCTCCGAACCACATTTGTGAAGGGTAGCTTGTGCTAGGAATCTGGGGAGGTGAAGCGCCAGGGCAGCACACTGGAGAACCACCCACGGCGGCGCCTCTGTGCTAAATGTCGTTGTGCACCGATGATTGGAGAACCACTCACAGCCCTAGTTCCACGGCGACGGTGACTAAGGATTCGCCTCTGAACCACATCGGCGAAGCTTTGCGGGCGTCGGCGCTCATCAACCGGCTCAAGCCGTATCTACTCGTGTTGATCGGAGAAGGAATGGAGGTGGCGGCGCGCGACGGAGCTTAGATCGCGGCAGTGAGGAGGAAGATGGTGAATAGTGGTCGCGATTGGGAATGCACAGTAGCCTCCCAAATCGCGACTGAGAGCTCCGCGTTTTCTGTGTGAACCGGCCTTCTTAAAACCTAGGCGATGAACCGGATGTAATGAACCGAACCAGCGCCGCTTGAACCAGCTTTATTGAACCAGGTTTATCAAATGGGCTTGAACCAGCTTCATTGATAGGGTTGAACCCGGGTTTGATTGGGTTTGGCTTGTACTAATCACTATGTTTGGGCTAAATCAACTAGATTTGAACCAAAATTAAACTGAATTCGAACCAATTGATCTTGAGTCAGCTTGAACTAAACTCGAATTGAACTGAGCTGAACCCAATTTGAATCCTAATCTGATTTGAACCACTTTTGAGCTTGACTTTTAACCTGGTTGAACCAAATTGATGCTGATTTGAACCCAACTCGAACCATGATTGATCTTTCTTGCAATTCAGCCCTCCAATTTATCATTATCACCATTCTACTTCCTGCAAGCATTAAAGACCACAATTTAATATCCATAAATTTCCATAATTTAATTCAATTTATAATAAAAACCATAAATTCATCCAAAATAAAGAAATAGCCCAAAATCCCTATTTATAATATAAAATATGGTCAAAACCGGTCCAATCTAACCCTAATTTACCCGGTAAAAATGTCAGTTATCAAGGCATTTTCGGTACTTTGAGCTAGGGTTTCCGTCCATAATCTCCCACACGCCTAGCTTCTTCATTACAACCGGCTTCTTCATTGCGACTGGAGATCGACAAAAATTGCACGCAATCAGCAGAAGGGCGTGCATGCAAAGGATAGGTCGCAATTGACAGAAGCCAAAGTCGCGACCGTCGAAAGCCAATGCCATTATAGCCGAAAGCCCGCACCGTGAAATCGTGATTTCCCCTTTGTTCTTCACGTTATGGAGAAGCTACAGGAACTTATAATCACGATTAGGGTTAGGCCGGCGCGCGTGGGTTGAACCAGAGGAAACCAGAGATAAATCAGTCCAAAACCTAAATCGAGTTCAGATTTGTTACTGTTGCAAACGGGCCAGTTACTATAGCAAACCAGATTCAAAACTAAATCATTTAGTTCATTAACTAAATGACCTTTGATTTGATCCAAACTAGTTTTGTTCAATTCATCTTCACAAGGCGAAGCTTCTCATCCCATCCGTTCTACCAAAATCTCTTCCATCATGAGTCAAACCAAGTTGGTTCAATTTTGATTCAAAATTGAATCATTTGGTTCACTAACCAAACGACCTCTGATTTGAATAAAATCAATTTTGTTCATTTAGTCTTCATAAGATAGATTCCATCATTTTGTCCTTTGTTTGGTCTAACCATACTTTATTTCTCTCGATCTGAGAATCTAATTCTCAAACTCGTTTTAAGTCTTTCGAAGAACTTATAGTGTGTGTGACCCAATAGGTTCTCGGTTATGTTGGTCCTCAGTAATTAACCAATAATTATGAAACGATTATGAGTAGCACCTAGTAGTACATCATGATCCCTAATTTACCAAAAAATCAATGATTGATTTCAGAACATTTCTAAACCTTTCATCAGCTACATTGAGGCGTGTCTCATTCCTTTCACCATCTTATACCTGCTTGATTCAGGATAACTATGTGTGTCAGTCCACACTAGGCTGACTACATCACACCTAGCCCAAGCTTGCTTTCTTGTCCTATGGATTCAAGTTACTTGTACATGTGTCCAAGAGTACCATACTATTGACATGTGATGCTTTGACCAAAGACTTTTACTAACAAGCGACCGCAGGGTATACATCTCCTTTTTCAAGAAGCGGTGAATCCTTTGTGGGCTATTCAAACACCTTCGGACACTTCGATTTATACCCAATCATCTCGGGTCCACACCTCCTCGAAGATGTTTACTTAAGATGCCAAAGTATAAGCCTCCATAACCAAGGTGACTTGAATACTGCAAGTCAAAGAAAACTCACACTTAAGCTACATTGAGATCTTCATTGACATATGTATAGAACCATAAAAAGTTTCAAGACAGGTCACTCCAATGAACTAATTACCTTTAACCAGCATCCACATTTAACTCTCAACATCCAATGTCGCTTGCTAGAGAGATCAGTTGCTTGGCTAATCAAGGAGATTAAATGTGCTAGTTTCAACAGAATCAATGACGTCCAAGCTTATCAATTCTTTGACTAAGGATAATTTTAATATATTCATAATTATACATGTAGAGATGTTCACTAGTTGTGATCCAATCACAAATTCTCTCATGCTATGAATCATATTGCTGGCATTCAATAATTGAATTTAAGATCTAATTAAACACATAGAAAATATGCACTCAAATATTGAATTATTATTTATCCAATAAATAGTATAATCGTAAGGCGATTGCCTTAGGATACCCCTCAAATCTAACACTGGCATCCAATGTCGGCTTGCACTTCCTTCTTCCTGATGGTTGGCTACAGGTGTGTTATGTTTGAGAGGTGTCCTAAGGTAATCGTCTTATGATTGTATTGTTAAATTATTTAATAATAATAAAGTTCACTTTTTAAGTGCGTAATTTCTTACGTTTGATTGAATCTTAAACTTAATTACTGAACGTCTGTAATACGATTCATAGCATGAGAGAATTTGTAATTAGATCACAACTTGTGAAGATCTCTATATGTGTAATTATGAATGTATTAAAATTATCCCTAGTCAATGAATTAATAATTATGAATGACATCGATTCTGCTAAGACTAGCACGTTTAAACTTCTTGGTTCGACAAGCAACCGATCTCACTAGTTGAAGACATTTGATGTTGAAAGATAAACGTGGATGTTGATTAAAGATAATCAGTTCATTGGAGTGACCTGCTTTGAGACTTCGTATAGTTCCTTTTAAGCACATGTCAACGAAGATCTCAATGTGATTTAAGTGCGAGGTTCCTTAGACTTGCGATATTTAAGTTACCTTGGTCAGTAAACTTATACTTTGACATCTTAAGCAGACATCTTTAATAAAGTGTGGATCCGAGATGATTGGGTATAAGTTGAAGTATCCGAAAGTATTTGAATAGCCCATAGAAGATTCACCGCTCTCTGCTAAGAGAGAAGTATACCCTACGACCACTTGTTAGGATTGTTACTGAAAGTCTTTGGCCAAAGTTACACATGTCAAGAGCATGACACTCTTGGACATATGTGCAAGTAACTTGAATCTATAGGACAAGAGAGTAGCTTGGGCTAGGTATGACATAGTCAGCCTGGTGTGGACTGACACAGACATACCATGTCAAAGATGACGGGTATAGGATGAGTGAAGGAATGAGGCACTGTTATTGAAGTAGCTAAAAGGTTTAGAAATCATTCTGAAATCAATCATTGATTTTTCAATTAATTAGGGATTATGATGTACTACTAGGTGTCATTCATGATTGTTCTAAGAATTAATAATTAATTACGAACGACCAACATAACCAAGGACCTATTGGGTCACACGAATAAGAAGTTTTTGGAAGGACGTAAAACAAGTTTGAGAATTAAATTCTCACATCGAGAGAATGTTGATTTAGTTGGACCAAACAATAAAAAATTTTGATTTGGTTTAAATCAGAATGAATTTAGTTGTTGAACCAAATGACTTAATATTGAATCAAAATTGAACCAACTTGGTTTGATTAATAATGAAAACTATTTTGGCAAAGTAAAGGGGATGACCAGATTTATCTCGAGAAGACGAATCAAACAAAACTTATTTGGGTCAAATCGGAGATCGTTTGGTCACCGAACCAAACGAACTAAAAGCAAAGATGGTTTGCTACAGTACTAAGCCTGAACCCGATTCAATCGAACTGAGCCCTTTTTCTTTTCCTCTCGGCCCGGCCCACGCGCGCCGCACTAGCCCACGTCGCCGTTTCTTCCTAGCACGTGATGACCGTGTCCAAACGCAGCCACGTCGCCACCGTTGTCAATTTTCTCGTCGCCCTTTTCACGCTAGTGAGGGGTATAAGAGGAGGGTTGAGGTTGAGGGCACAAGTACGAGATCAATTGTGAACGGAGAGAAACCCTAGTGCCTGCCCCTCTTTTGCCCTGTTTTCTCACCGTCGCCGTCGTGACCGGAGCTCGCGCCCGTCCCACGGCTCACCAGAGGAGAAGTTGTGAACAGGTATTGACCTCTTCCCTTTGCTCCAGTGTGCTCCTAAGCTCGGACACCCCTATTCTGCCGTGTTTGCTCACCGTCGGCCAGCTGGGATTCCAATGATGGTGAACTTGCTACCACCAAGGATTAAAAAAAAACCCTAATTGCTATCGTCGAACGGTTCATCGGAGAAGCTTTCGTGGGATTCTTCGTTGGATGGAGAAATTGCGGGCATTTCAAGATTTTGGTAGATTATAGAGTTTTTGTCATGTGCCTACGGTATTTCCATTCCCCAAAAATTATTTCGATAATTTTTTCTTGTATTTTGTGTTGTCGGAATTGTAAATTCTCGATGATAGAAAGAAAGTCCCGAAAATGATCGCGACATATGTTGTTGCGTGTTTTCGATATTAGAGTTTTCTCTCATATCGATCGTTACTGCTCGTCGATTAGTATCGAAAACTGTGATGTGACTTGAGGCTTTAGAAGCCGTCCTAAAGATCACTTCACGTGAATCACTAGTAGAGGCAGGACTCAGAGGAGAACCGTGCGATTGATGCCCTTCCCGATAAGTGTCATACGCCAGGTACGTATAGAATGTTAATTCTGTAAAATTTTAAATTTACTACTATGCCTTGTACTTACTGTTTCCTTATCATGCATGTATGTGTTGTGATAAATTTATAATTATTGTCATTTTTATTTCCGCTACACACGTTTTTGAAATGTAAAACACGCACATTGCATCAGGACGATTCCAATAGGGTGTGCACGTGCTCGGGAGAGGCCTTCTCCTCCGACAAAGTAATCTAGAGGCACAAAGTTCTTGACTCTTCCTCCACTCCCATGGCCGGCGCTAGGGTTCTTGATCGCAATCGGTAACTCGAAGGAGGAGGGGCGACCAACGATGCTCGCACTCAGAAGGAAGAAGAAAGGGTTTGGCCGAAGCAAGAGTCCTCTATTCTTCATGATTTGGGAGAATCAGGAGGCGACAGACAACAATGGCAAAGCAGCGATGCTAGCGAGGAAGAAGGGAGGTGGCAGCGTATTTAGGGTTCTGGCGTTGCTCTTCTCCCACGTGAGCGGCAAGACTAGAAGACTGCGACTTCTCCTCTCATTGTGACTAAACTACAAGTTCTTCCTCCTTTCCCATGCTTGCGACCGACGAAGGGTTGCGACGCTCCTCTCATCACGTCTGACGCGACCGGCGAGGGGTTCTAAATCGCGTGGCAATGCGATTTCTTCGCCGACCAAATCGCAAGTTGGTTTCTTCGCTTATGGGCGAGCGACGAGTGGCGGGCGACGAGCGACGACTGACGGAGAGAACCGAAAGAGAGGAAAATAAACTGGAGAAAAGCCATGAACCGGATTTAGGAATTATTAAGGTTTACTGTAGCAAATCGATCATGGTACTATAGCAAACCGGGTTCAAAACTAAATCGCATGGTTCAATGACCAAACGACCTCTGATTTGATCCAAACTAATTTTGTTCATTTTGTCTTCACAAGATGAATCCCATCATTTCTTCCATTTTGCCAAAATATATTCTATCATGAATCAAATCAAGTTAGTTCAATTTGGTTCGAAATCGAATCGTTTAGTTCAATAACCAGACCGCCTTCGATTTGAACCAAACTGTTTTGTTTATTTCATCTTCATAAGACGAAGTCTATCATTGTGCCCTTTGTCCAGTCCAACCAGACTTTATTTCTTTTGATATGAAAATCTAATTCTCAAACTCGTTTTAAGTCTTTCGAAGAACTTGTAGTGCGTATGATCCAATAGGTTCCCGGTTATGTTGGTCGTCTGTAATTAACCATTAATTGTAGAATGATTATGAGTGACACCTAATAGTATATCATGATCCTCAATTGATTGAAAAATCACTGATTGATTCCAGAAAGATTTCTAAACCCTTCAGCAGCTATAAGGAAATGCGTCTCATTTCTTTTACCATCTTATACCCGCTTGGTTCAGGACATCGTCTATATATGTTAGTCCCTACTATGCTGACTACGTCACACCTAGCCCAAGCTTGCTTTCTTGTCTAGTGGATTCAAGTTACTCGTATATGTGTCTAAGAGTGTCGTACTCTTAATATGTAATGCTTTGGCTAAAGACTTTTAATAACAATCGTACAAACAGCCGCAGAGTATACATCTCCTTTTTAATGAACGGTGAATCCTCTATGGGCTATTCAAACACCTTCGGACACTTTGACTTGTACCCAATCATTCTGAGTTAACACCACTTCAGAGATGTTTGTTTAGGATGTTAAAGTACCAAAGTGATCTAATACGTCAAGTCCAAGGAAACTCACACTTAAGTTGTACTAAGATCTTCATTGACAAATATATAGAACCATATGAAGTCTCGACAGGTCACTCCAATGAACTAGTTACATTTAGCTATCAACATCTAATGTCTCCAACAAGTGAGAACAACTGCTTGACAAACCAAGAAGTTTAAAACGTACTAGTCTCAATAGAATCGATGACATCCATACTTATTGATTCATCAACTAGGGATAATTTTCACTACAAAAAAAAACTACTTCTGCAACGAATTTTGCAACGAATTTTATTAAAAAATTCGTTGCAAACTTTTTTGCAACGAATTTTGTAACGAATCTAAATTCGTTGTGAATAACTCGTCGCAAATATTAGCAACAAAAATTTTTTTTTGTAACAAATTTCTACAATAAAAATCCGGATTCGTCGCAACATTCGTTGTCAATTGGCAACAAATAGACGAACAGAATTCGTCGCCAATTGGCAACGAACTACTGTTCATTGCCAATTGGCAACGAACTCTATTCGTTGCCAATTGGCAACGAACCCATTTCGTTGCAAATTGGAAACGAACTACTAGTTCGTTTCCAATTTGCAACAAATTTAGCGACGACTGCGATTTTTCGTTGCAGAATT
>JBBMKF010469297.1:0-10676 GCA_037834155.1 Curcuma caesia | reverse complement strand
GTGATGTAAATAGGATCTATTCCTCCCATATGACGGGAGTGATATCTGTGGGTCTCTTGATCGAGTAGAACTATTAAATGCATGGTCATGCTCAAATGAATCAATATGAGATATTGAACTCATTTGCTTGAGTGAGTCTATTCGGGGACCAAGAAACACAAAGATTGATATCGAGGATAACATAGTCTATACCTCATTGATCAATCTAGATATCGAGGATAGAAGGACATTATCATACATTATAGTAGTCACAGAAAGGTTAGGTCAGATCTCGACTTTCTCATCACTTGGGTAGTGATGATGTATTGCTAGATGTCGCTCATTGCTTATGTGTCTAAAGTAGTTTAGACACATTACCAATATTATGAGAACTTATTGGGTCACACACCAATGACACGATACTTTGGAGATTGATTAATTTTAGTTTGACTAAAATATGATCTAAATTGGATCAATTGAGTTAGACTCAAGTGAATCTAATTGGATTATAGGATTGAGTCTAATTTGAGTTAGATTTATTTAAATTAGACTCAACCAAATTTGAATGAGATATTGATTCATTAAATATTTAATGAATTAATAATATAAGAATATCAAAGGTTTTTCTCTTCATTGGATGAAGAGAAAATGAAGAGTCAACATGAGAAACATGTGCTCTATTTGGATTTTAATTGGTTTTAAAGTGGGGAAGCTAAAAAAGCAAAAACTATTCATATTCATGAGATGAATATAAAAAAATTTTCTTACATTTTTTCAAAGGTGTGCACAAGGCATTTTGAGCTATCTTCTTCCTCTTGGTCGAACACCCCTTTTCTTCCTCTTCCTTGTTTTAGCTGAATCTCTTTATGCGGCTAGCACCACAAAGGCAATTCTTCTTCGAAGGTTGAGATCATGTTCGTGTGGATATGCATAAAGGCACGGACGCTTGAACGTGCAAGAGAACCAGCAAACCGAGGACGAACGGGATAAGCGAAGGGCACACTTGAAAGGTATAGATATATTAGATAGATAAATCGAACTTCGTACGAGTTTTCTTTCACATGGATCGCTTCTAACCTCCAGTTAGGATTTTCCCTGCTTAATCTTCCAGATCAGGACTTCCTTGCTTAGTCATCTAAACTAGGTCTTCCTTGTCCAATCCTCTAGATCAGGACTTCCTCTACCTAACATCCAGTTAGGACTTTTCTTGCCTAGCCTCTAACTAGGACTTTTCCTGTCTAGCCTAGAACTAGAACTTCTAACTAGTCTTTTGATCAATCTTGACATGACTAGATTTCACTAACATTCAAATATTAAGTCCTATTTGGATCAACCCTTGATCAAACAGATCAGACCTAGGTGTATTGTCAAATATCGAAACTCTGGGGATAGACTAGTGCTCCTTGCTCCAACACTTGCTTCTTTGGTTTCCTAGCATTGGTTCATCTTTTGCTGCTGGTTGTGTATACTGATTCTTAGAAGTAGAGCACTTGTTTTTATAGTACCCTCTTTTTTGGCACTTAAAACATGTTATGTGAAATTTTAAATTAACTTTAAATTGTTACCTTTTATCTCCTCCTTGTCAGTTGACGATTCAACCTCAAGTTCGAGTTGGTCTTCTAGCTCCGTTGGATTCTTGTGAAGCTTGATTAACCGAGTCTATAGGTCATAGGTATTGTCATACTTCCCTAATCTACACACAACTTGGTTAGGTAAAATATTTAAGCTAATTTTTATTACCTTTAGATCCGTCTCGAATTTGTAATCGGATGGTTTCTTCATAACCACCCAATTGTCGAAATCACCCATTAGGACAAAAGTCTCCATCATCGACCTCCAAATCTCAAATTCCTCTGTCTCGTAGGGTGGTGGCTCGTAGATGCATTGACCAAGTTCTCCTTTGTACTCCATCTTTTTCTCTATTTTTGTGCAAGCAAAAAGAAGAATGATAAAAAGGAAAAACTTTGAAAATGATACTCTAGCCTGCTCCTCAAGCATTAGATTAATGAAGAGCCTCTTGCTCTAATACCATTTTAAAGGATCTTTTTGACTCTAGAGGGGGAAAATAGCATATTACTATTTTCATTGTTTCTTTTTATCTATCAGAGTTTGTTAGTAGTACAACAAAAAATAAGTAATATAGAAAAAGACACAAAATTTAAGTGGTTCAGCAACCTTCTTAGGTCCTTACTCTACTTATGCATTCAATCATGAGTTCACTTGTTTTTTTTTCTTTTCTGGAAACCTTATGAGGAGAAACATCTTACACATTTGTAAGGAAATCACAAATATAGAAATAATGGATAATGAAATAGCACAATTATGAAAACAAAACATGTTGTGAACCGGTTGAAACCTTGAGTGTTGCAATACTCCTCCTGGTGCTTTTCGAACCACACGAGTGAAATTTAGAGCACTTTCAGAGCACGAGAATGAATATGAATAATAACAATTGTTGTATGAAGAAGTTGCCTTAAGTTCCTTTTTATACAGCTTGATTGATACTCCTCTGGTTGATTGAATACTTCTTTGGTCAACTGGACTTTCGCTAACTCGGCTACAAACTCGATCATCTTCGAGCTAAGTTTTGATCCTCTAGTCAATTGGAACACCCTTCAGTTGCCTGGAGCTCAATCAAAACTTATCTGAAGACTATTCCGCTCGAACTTGATCAAACCGACTTTCAGTCGATCAAACTCTTTCAGTAGATTAGACTTTTGATCGATCGGATTGCCTCTTGGTTGATTAAACCATGAGTCTGATGACTCAAATTAGTTCTTAACTGGTCCCACTCGAGTCTTTGCTCGGTTGCTATTTTTTACAAAATAAACAAGCAAACAACAAGTAAAGCATGTAAAACTTTATATTTGGTTTACCTAACCTACTAGGTTCACTTGTTTGAAATTTTACTCTTCCAATACTTCTCTCTTTGTTAATTATTTAGCTCCCAGCTGACCTATCGAGACTTCCACTGTCGAGTGTTCAGCTACCCTCTTGGACCTAACCTAATTTTCAACTAGCTCTTCCCCTACCTAGCCTTGTTAAAATTTTTATTGTCTGGTTCATATCAGGACTTCCATTGTCTAGTCTCATTAGAATTTCTATTACTTAGTTATCAATTAGAACTTCGATTGCCTAATCTCGCTAGGACTTCCACTGTTTGATTCTTAATTAAGACTTCTTTTTTATTTAGTCCATTAGGATTTACACTGTGCTTGTCAAGTGTCTGGTTTTATTTAAATTTTTTAGTCACTTTTAATTTTTTAGTCAGTTTTAATTTTTAAGTCAACTTTGAATTTACTTAGACTCTATATTTAATTCTACAAACGTTGATCAAGTTTTCATAAAAATATTCTTCAAATAAATATTTAAAATTTTAGAGGTCTTACACTGCTTTGTTCGGATGAGTATTTACTTTGTGTGGACTATATGAAGGATATTGTGGGAATATGGTGTGTGAATTGATAAATAAAAAAAGTGTAGTGTATGATTTGAATAATAATGAAAGTTGAGTCAGTGATTTAGTAAAAATCAAACTTAAAAATTTCATGGATTTTATTAAATGTTTTCGTCGTTGCGGAAATTGGAGAACCACCGTCTCCATAATTCAGCCATATAAAATGTTTTTTTTTCTCTCACTCAAGTCCTCCCTTTACCTTTGAGCTCCGCTAGGGTTTGGGTTTCCTCTCTCTGTTCCAATCTCGATTGCTCGATCTCTTTCTTCATTCTTCATCGCAATCGGTAGGCTAGGGGGCGGTTGTGGAGGATGTCGCTCCGGCCGAGCGAGAGAGCGGAAGTCCGCCGGAACAAGTACAAGGTTGCCGTCGACGCGGAGGAGGGAAGGCGGCGGAGGGAGGACAACATGGTAGAGATCCGAAAGAACCGGCGGGAGGAGAGCCTCCTTAAGAAACGGAGGGAGGGGATGCAACCCGTCCAGTCCGTTCCCCAGCCTATCCACACCGCTGCCATCGAGAAAAAGGTCACTTTGTTTTGCTGTTTTTTGTTTGTTGATTCCGTTGATTGAATCGTCTTTCTCTGGTTCTTCGTTGGGATAGGATGTTTATGTTTTTTGTATTGGTTTTTGTTTTGGAGTCTATAACTTCCTTTTTGAATGATCTGATAATTTGCAGTTGGAGAACCTCCCTGCAATGGTGGCAGGTGTTTATTCTGACGATAACTCTTTGCAGATAGAAGCAACCACACAGTTCCGGAAACTACTCTCTATAGGTATTAGTTTGGTTAATAAAGTTGAATTTTTGCTTTTTAGCGTCTACTGAAAATGATCATACTGTTTATAACTTTCCATTTATTTAGAACGAAGCCCTCCAATTGAGGAGGTGATACAGACCGGGGTCGTTCCTCGGTTTGTTGAGTTCCTTATGAGGGAAGATTTTCCTCAACTTGAGGTAAGTTTCTATCTTACCTAGGTTTCAAGTTTTTTTTTTTTTTGTGATTTACCTGCTTCTGTATTTACATAAACATGTATTGCCATGTGGCAGTTTGAAGCTGCTTGGGCCCTCACCAATATTGCTTCAGGGACCTCAGAACACACTAAGATTGTAATAGATCATGGAGCAGTTCCCATTTTTGTCAAACTTCTCAGTTCCCCCAATGACGATGTCCGAGAACAGGTAAAATTTACTGCAAACAAGATTTTTTAACCCCCTACAATGCATGAAATTTGGCTGTGGGTATAAATTAGTCAATACTTGTTATGTAATTTAGGCTGTGTGGGCCTTGGGTAACGTGGCTGGTGATTCACCAAGATGTCGAGATCTTGTACTTGGTAATGGAGCTTTATTCCCACTTCTGCAGCAGCTGAATGAGAATGCTAAACTCTCCATGTTAAGAAATGCCACATGGACTCTGTCAAACTTCTGCAGAGGGAAGCCGCCACCAGTTTTTGAACAGGTGTTTCTGTTGGCTGTATTAGACTATTGTTCATGGCCACTCCAAAACACATTTCTTACTTATGTCTGTTATGTGTGTTTATGGGCAGGTTAAACCTGCGCTTCCAGCTCTTGAGAGGTTAATTCATTTGGCCGACGAAGAAGTACTGACAGATGCATGCTGGGCACTGTCATACCTGTCAGATGGTACCAATGACAAAATACAAGCTGTTCTTGAGGCTGGTGTCTGCCCTCGACTTGTAGAACTTCTTCTGTAAGATATGGTTGCTTTAGTTATAACTTTCAATTCCTCTCTGCAAAATGCTTATTTTCAGTGTTTATAAGTGCAGCCATCCCTCACCTTCTGTGCTTATTCCAGCCCTTCGTACCGTAGGTAACATTGTCACAGGAGATGATGTGCAAACCCAGGTGTGCCAAATGATCACTCAATTTTTTTTATGATGTTCTCCATGATTTGCTCAAGATTGGGCATCGTTTTTGTCTCTTATAATTACCCTAAGTAAAGTGCAGTGGATGCATCTGACCTAGGGATGAAATGCGAAATTTGCACACTGTTTATTGTTTTCGATGTATACCAACTGACCTAGTGCAACTTGCCAGACAATAAAAAACAAGACATGTAAGACGAATCTGTTGCCATGTCTCCAGGGAAGGAGAAAACATTGCAGATCTCCTGTTTGCAGATGGAGGGATTAGCTACTTGGTGTGGGAGGAAGGCACAGGTGACTGGCTGCAAGCAGAACAATGAGAACAGGTGGAAATCCATGAGGGGAGGGATCCTAGAATAAAAAGTTCTAGAGGTGTGATGCCCGAGACCAATAAATGAACCTAACCCTTCTTTCTTACTGAACCAGACCGGTTCAATCAGAAGCTGTTTGTTAAAGTTTGGCCGGCCAGAAAAGATCTGATTTGACCATGGTTAGAATCTAAATTGAATGCACCTTAAGTCCCTACCAATCCAAGCCTGATCCTATACATTGAGAACCAAATTATGTCCAATTAGCAGCAAACAAGTCTCCCTGACAACTTGGTTGAGTATTAATTTGACTAAATAACAAAAAACTATTCCTTAAAAGGCAACCTGACATATTATGATATTAATATGTAGTGTCTTGTACCCATTGCCCATTATTTGGATACTTTTCTGCTGAGTCTTGTGATTCCATTTTTCAACTCACGCTGGCCTGGATCCATGCTCATGTTAAATATTTGTATTGTTTCTGAGTAACTTAGGAGAAGACACTGAGGGAAGGAGACAGTGATGGTGGTTTGAAGAGAAAAAAGACAGAGTGAATAGTGTATTCCTCATTCAAGTTTAGATCATTGGAGCTGCAGGATCTGGTATGCATGTGTAGGTTATATATTATTGCCATCTGTTATCCAGATCACTGCTGTTAGAAACTTCTGGCCCGTGCCATCTCTCTCTCTCTCTGCCTTCTTTTTTGGTAAATGGAAATTGAATATACGTGAGAAGATAATATTTCAGGCGCACATGAATACCTTTTCATATTATTTTAATTGTTTTCCTTTCTAGATGTATTTTTATTTAATGCATCAGTTGGGGCTCTGTTGTAACTTTTAGGAGAAGCCAACAAGGCATGCACAACTTTGGATCTTGATCCTGTGAACTTATCTACTCAGTAGGCATTGACACCTGTAATCGTTTTGTATATTTTAAAATTCTACCTGGTTCCTTCTTGTTTATGCAAATCCCAGTCAATCTATATTCTTATAGTTGGTGTTTATTATTATTTTTTGTCCTACTTTCATTTCTGTTTGGATTTCTCAAAATCTTCATCTTTTTTCTGTGGCAGCAATATACTATTTTATCCATATTCTTTTCTCCTTTTATTTCAATATATTTATCTCAATTTTCAGTTGAATTGATAGTAATCCATTCTGCTTTTTTTTAATGGTATGATTTGCCATTCTGCTTCAGTATGTTATCAATCACCAAGCACTTCCTTGCCTTCTGAACCTCCTGACTCACAATCATAAGAAAAGCATCAAGAAGGAAGCCTGCTGGACCATCTCAAACATCACAGCTGGAAACAAGGACCAGATTCAGGTTTGTGGATGGAAATAGTCAATTTGAAATTCATATCAGTCTCAGTCCATTTATCATAATTTAAGTATGCTATATCATCTAATAGTGCAAGTCGTTTGATACTTGGTGTCAAAGATTACCTAATCTGCCTTATGGTTTATTCATAGTGGTGTCCCTTAAATATTCCAATTTTGCATAGTTACCTGATTATTTGTTTTCTTACTAAAAGATCTTAGAACTACCCTGTTCAAATTGAGTTTTGGTATATGTTATACTGATAAAAAATAAACACAAGCGGCAGTGATTTTACATAAGATTAAAGGACTTCTGACTAAACTACAGAAGCTTTATTGTGGTAGATATTGCCAGCTTAGGCTTTAGAAAGTCTCTTTTCCCGATGAAATTTTGCAAATAACTAATGGTGTTTGTAAATTATTTCCATTGATAGACTAAACCATATATAGTTTTGAATTGATTATAGGCTGTAATAGCAGCTGGGATTGTTGGCCCACTGGTGCATCTATTGCAAACTGTTGAGTTTGACGTCAAGAAGGAGGCTGCATGGGCAATCTCCAATGCCACTTCTGGTGGGACTCATGATCAGATAAAGTATGTATTCTGTATTTTTCTTTTTTCCTTTCTCTTCAAAATCTTCAAGGTTTAATCTCTTTGCCTAATTGTTTTCATTTGTACTTGACTAGGTATTTGGTTAGTCAGGGCTGTATCAAACCCTTGTGCAATCTCCTCATCTGTCCAGACCCAAGGATCGTTATTGTTTGTTTGGAGGGGCTCGAAAATATCCTGAAAGTTGGTGAAGCTGAGAAGAACTTGGGTTCTACTGGAGGCCTGAACTTGTATGCACAGATGATTGATGAAGCAGAGGGTTTGGAGAAGATTGAAAATCTTCAGAGCCATGATAATACTGAGATCTATGAGAAAGCTGTGAAGATTCTCGAAACATATTGGTTGGAGGAGGAAGATGAAGCAATGCCTGCTGGCGATGCCACCCAAACAGGATTTGCTTTCGGAAATGACCAGAACAAAGTTCCCTCTGCTGGATTCAACTTCAGTTAAATGGCAGCAGAGGATCTCCTGGCAGCAGGAAATTGTTTGAGTCTTGTCATGTATGGAAGATGGGAGGAGAATCATGAATGTTTTCAGTGTGTCGGCTCAGTTGGCTAATGAATTATTTGTGGAAGTTGATCCCATATATTGGTCGTCTACAAGTAATATTGTTGTACCTTTTTTTTTTTTTTTTTTGCATTTCTACATACTCCAGATTCATTCAAACATATTTAGCTCGAGTCCGGTATATTTTGTAATCCGATACAAACAATGACTAGCACAAAATTTCATGTTTCCGCCTTCCTGTACAACGTGATCATTTTTAGGCTCAAGCATGTTGGTTAACTTTGATCCGTTCTGTTGTGGTGTGGCCTTCTCGAGCTACAGTTATTGTGTAATTTGATGGAAGTGAGATGCCATAGAGGGATATCTTTTTAAAGTTTAATGTCCCTAACGAATTGATGTTGGAATTATAACTACGAGGAGCACTCTCTACCAACTGAAGTTGCATTAGTGATCTACAAGTTCATCACTGAGAGACAACAAGATTGCATTTCTTAATACGCACAATTATGCATTGGACCCTTGATTTTATTAATTTGATATTTGAATGCAAGATAAAATGATCCGATAAAAAAAATCATGCATGTACAAATCCAAAGGGCATTTCGAATTTATAAATTATCAAAAGGATGATTCTTATTTTTTAAAAAAGTCAAAAGGATCTTTCATCCTTCATTAGCTGCTATAATATATAACAATTACTTAGTAATTATTACAACATAAAAAATTAACTATTTCATTTTAATTAAAATTATTATATATAAAGCATTATTATATTAAAATTTTCTTGATCAATTTAATCAAAATTATTTAAATTTTATCAAAATTACGTGTTATTGTTGCAACTATTAGATAATTGTTATAGTATGAAAAATTAATTATTTTATTTTAATCAATATTATTATTACATTATTCTATCAAAATACTCTTTATCAAATTTGTCAAAATCATTTTAAAATAATTATAGAAGCTAAGGTAACTGCTATATAATTATAGCTAAATCCTAAAATATTGAATCCTAAATTCAAAATCATAAATTTTAAATACTATTATATCAAAATACTATTTACATATTTAGTTAATATTATTTAAATCTCATCAAAATCACTTTAAATTGGTTAAAATTACTTTACAATAGTTGTAGCAATTACCTAAGTAGCTATTACGCAGTTATAGAAGTTACTAAGTAACTACTACATAATTGTAGCAGTTATAATACTATAACAATATTGTATTAGTTGTTACACATTATAATAATTACATATAATTGCTACATATTGTAGCACCTAATCGTAGCTGTTGCAATAGCGTTGGAAATAAGAAATAATATTGTAGCTGCTAGTCGTAGCTAATATATGTTGTAGCAGCTAGTCATAACTACTACAACAACACTAAAAGGAAAAGTATTCTCAAGATAAAACATTTGGTGGGGAGCCCTTTTGACTTTCTTTTGAAAAAGAGGTGCCCTTTTGACGATTTATATAATTTGGGGAGTGCTTTTGATTTTTGCCCTTATATCTAACAATTTATTAACAAATTGTAATTTGAAAACTAAAATTTAGATAAATAGTTAGGACGAGAAGGTTGGTGATGTTGGATAGGCCGATCAAACCAAGTGATGTTTACTAGATTGGGCATGTTGATTGGACCATTAAAGATGGTCAAGTTAGGTATACTAATCATTTGAGTCGATTGGACTAAGCAAAATAATCACCAAGTCAATTGAATTGTTTGAGTTAGTTGGGGCAAATTGATTGAAGTAATCGAGTAGCAGGTTAGCCAAGTAAGCTTGTAGATGAGGAATTCCTAGAGACATGAGATTTCAACATGACAATGACCCAACTATAAAATTTTGTGGAGTCAATGTATTAGTTGGTGAGAAGTCCTAATAGTTAATGCCGACCAAGGCAAAGTGAGCGGTCATGATGGGTCAAAATTGGCCTAGGTAAAGTGAGAAGTCTTGACGGACAAGGTTGACCTAGACAAAGTGAAAAGTCCTCACAAATCAATGTTCACCTAGGCAAAGTGAGAAGTCTTGATAGGTCAAAATTGACCTAGGCAAAGTGAAAAACCTTGGAAGGTCAAGATTGATCTAGGCTAAGTGAGAAGTTCTATCAGGTTAAGGTTGATCTAGGCTAGGTGAAAAGTCTTGACAACTAAGTGAAAAGTTCTAACAGGTCAAGGGTCACCTAAGCAAGTAGGAAAGTCCAAGCATATTAAGGTTGATTGAATATCTAGTAAGGAAAAAGTCTAAGTTATTGGGATCATCCCGGTGTAATACGCGTGTTTACACGTTTCGAAAACGTGTGCAGCGAAAATAAACAAATAATTACAACTAATTATTACAACAACACACGCATGCAAAACAAGAAATAACATATACAAGACATGTCAGGAATTTAAAATTTTAAAATAATAAATTATTATACGCGCATAATTAAAATTTTCAGAATAAAAGATTATTTTATATGTACCTTACAGATGATAACGTTGAGCGGTGTTGACATCAATCGAGTGGTTCTCGTCAAAGTCCCACCTCTATTGGTGATCCACGCCAAGCTCTCGTCTGGACGACTTCGGAAGTCACGAGTCACGTCATCGTCTTCGGTACT
>JBBMKF010469286.1:0-10676 GCA_037834155.1 Curcuma caesia | reverse complement strand
TTAAATTTGTTTTGGGATTTGAAAATTAATTTTTTGAGATTGGAGAGGTAATTTGCCAAAATAAAAAATCACACACACAAATTTATGATCTCATTAAGATCGAAATTGAGCTCGAATCATTCTAAATGAATTAAATCTAAATTTTCTAATTACCTCTAAATCATTTTAGACTCAATCAAATCTATGAATAATGACAAAGGATGAAGGGAGATATAACTAAGTTATTGAAATAATTGTTCAAGTTTAGTTTGATTTTTTTTATGAGTTTAAGTTTGGTTCAAATTTGATTCATTTAGATGTTACTGAACTCTCAATTCAAACTTAGCTTGACTTCTTGATTATGAGCTTAAGTTTGATTCGATTTTGATTTGTGCTTGATTCATTTAGATATTATCGAGTTTTCAATTCAAGCATATTAATAAGAATTTTATTAATAAATATTGTTTAATAATATTGTTCATGATATTTATAAACATTGTTCATGAACATTAAGGAATTGAACACATGTTCAAACTTGTTCGTTTAGTTTAATGAATTATTCAAGTTTATTTATTTAATTGATCTTGTATGTATTGAATAAATATAAATAATCTTTTATCAAACTGAATATCAAATTTTTTTATAAACATTTGATTCATTCACAATCCTAGACCTCAATCTCAATCTTAGACCTCAATCTCAATCTTACGGTGTGCCTTCACTGATCTCTTAGAAATTAAGAGAAATAGAAACTAGGAGATAAGAAATATCATTAATAATTTATGTTTCCATACAATTAAATTTCGCCATTCAAATGCTAGTAGAGAAACCATAGGATTTTTTTTTAAAAAAAAGAGGGGCAATATTTAATAACATCACAAAATTTAGAGGTTAACTATAATGTTTATATTTACTTACAAGTTCATAAGGGGTTGAAATGAACATCATATGCAGAAGAAGACAAGGATTCGAATATCAGTGAAACCAAGACAAATCCTCCTCTGTTATGGCCAACTGTAACTTCTCAATTTACCTTACCATAGACAATCGTGGACCGATGGGATAGCGAATTTCATCTTTTACAGAAAAAAATGAGCATCCTATAATTTTGTAAAATTAAATTTTATCATCCATAATGGGGATTAAAAGTTATGAGTAATCTATAGTTTTATACAACCAAATTGTAGTGGAGGGTAAAATGCAAACTTTGAAAATTTGAGGGGCCACATAATATGTGCCAAACAATACCAAAAAACAAGTTCATACATTTATCCTCAATGTTCTAAAATAAATAGTCTCTGAACTTACATCCATTCTCAAACTTTGGATACAAACTTAAAATCTAATATGATTTATTAACTATCTAAAACAATGTCACAAAATACATGAAGTGGTGCAGTTTTTCAATCATGCACATGAACCAATTGGAAATATAGAAATAATTTGCAAACTAGAGAGTGAATAGAATTCTTAAATACTGAATACAAAGATTTGCAGCAAGCATAATAGTTCTCATAGAAAAAAAAAACTGAATGAAGTTTGATCCTGACGATCCTCATGCATATGATCCTCCAACATGAATTTTTAAGGTAAAATTGTTTTGTCATAGAGGCACTTGATGTTGTCTTCTGCGTAGAAATGCAACTCCTGAACGGTGGACTTATTTCTTCTTCTTCTTCTTCCACCTTGTCGTCATCATCTCCTCCCTCACTGAGTGATAGGACAATCTCAGTGTATCCCTTTGCTAGGCTGATGGCCACCAAGCAGAACATTCTTAAACCGGCCGATAGGTCTCAGCATCCTGCTCCTCTTCTGTTAAAGGTTATTAAAAGTTCAGTTTGTGACAAAGGAAAAGAAGCTACAGATAGGTGTAACATTAAATCAAAGCTGAGTATGGAAGTCCAACTTCTTGTTCATCATCATAATAAAGTTGAAAATAAATTATCCTTCAGAATTAGCATGCATGTAGAAATTGATACTTTTCCTATCTATCGAATTTTTCCATGCTTGGCTTGTAGCTTTCTTTCGATTCTACCCGACAAGTTCCGATTTGCATCTAAAGAGACTGCTAGATCCTAAACATACAAATTGAGCACTACCTGATAAGTTGAGCTTTTAAATAAATTTGTCTCCTAATCAAATATTTACTCTGAATAAATTTAGCTTGATCATAAATGGATGTAGCAATTATAAGCACCAAGCTAACATGAGTATTTGTAGGCCCGCCACCACGGTACCTTGCCATTAATTACTCTGATGATAATCTTTAATGTGGACATGCTGCGTAGAATCATTGAATTAATTGCTAACACAAATTATCAAGCACTTGATGAAAAAGAACTTACGGTACTAAGAAAAAGAAAAAGAAAAAGAAAAAGAAAAAAAACTACTAGAATGTCTTAAAACATTAGATTGATACTGAAGCATGCAAACATGAACATAGATTGTCAGATAATTACATCAGACATATAATTGACAGCTACAACCCACACTTAAAAGATCACAAGTGAACTCCCTTGGGAGAAAGAAAAGAGGCATGATTTCCATAATACAATAAATATACATAGAAGGAGAAATTTTGTTAATAAATAATGCCTCGTGATTGCAACATAGGTCAAATTCACATGCTAGAATTGGATGCGAGTCCATATAATTTTGGTGAACTAGGGTATTATTGTACACCAAAAATATATGAGACATCACAATTAGAATGATTTTTTTTTAAACAAGATTTATATCAAGGAAGCAGTAACAGGAGAAGCCTTCAAGCTCGGTAATATAAATAGATCTTTGGAGATTCCAAATATTTCAGATTTTTTATACTAATTTTACTACAAATTGACAAAAGTAAAATGTAAGGTGCAACTTGTAGAGAATCAGATTATGCAAAACTCTAACGGTAGAATTTATAAAAAAAATGTAGAATAAATCTAAAATTCAAAGAAATTTTGCACTAACTGAGCATTTGAATGCAAACCTTGCAATTTACAGTATAAAATTATAGTAGAACTATGAATTTGAATAATAACCAATAAATATCCCAATGTTTGCTGCCATATTTCAGTTGCAAGTTACTACTATTAATGGAAAATAAATTGATCAATAATTCGTATTGTAATAACAAGTTTCCCACGTTGCTAAAACGAAATTGTCAAAAATGAGCAATGAACATTATAAGTTATTTAACATTAATCCTAACTATCGTAATCGAAAGTGTTAAGAAGAACGCTGAAAAAAAAAAGACAATGAAAAAATAAAGTATTAAGCAGATTCATGTTGCCGACATGAAAGAAGGTATAACAATGGTGGGGGCAAAGGCAAGCAATAATCTCATGCAACCGTAGAAGGAAGAAAGGAATGGTCCATGAGGTCATGGAAAGAAAGAAAGGTTGCTCCAAGGACGACAACAATGAAAGAGACATAAAGTTGTAAACATAGAAGGAGAAAAGATGACAAAGAGAGGAGTGGGCGATGAAAACAAACTGATCACTTGTGTGAGATCATCAAATGGTGGAAGGCAACACAAATCCTGAAGCCAAAATGAGAAGAGAAACAAGTCATGTCTACACAACCCCACTAAAATTAATAAGCTTATTAAATAATTAGATACACATAATTCTTGACAATATATAATAAATGATATAACTATTAATTAATTATGTGAATAACAACGATTGAGTTTGAGTTTTTTTTTTGGTTTTTATACAAAATCGTAAAAATTTGACGCAAATCCAAAATACAAAATATTGAATGCTAGAAACTCAACCTAATACCAAAAAAACCTGGATTTTTTGGGTCAGTTCAATTGGCTTTCCAGTTCAGATCAAATATACCAATTTTGTTGCCCACCCTTAATTACAACTAACTATTTGCCAGTTATATAACATATTTTATTTCCTCCAATTAAACCGCCACATCAATCTAAATATACCACCACTGTTGCATTAACTTTTTTATTTTTATTTTATATTACCTGAACACATATTCCAGTAGCTTATACAACTATAAGTATAAAGTATCCAACACCATTGACTTTGGGAACTTTTGCACACCCTAAAAAGTAGGGAATAAAAATATGTTTGTCTGTGATTAATAATTATTCTAACCGATAAAGCATGGTCGACACTTTCACATTGTTTATGGACTTGTTTACTAGAAGCCACAAGATGATAGCAAGAGGGTGGGTCGATGAGACCTTCAAATATCAACCACTTATATAAATGCAAAATCTCATTATTGCTCAATATTGTAACAATAGGATGATAATCTCTTATGGGATTTTGCAATAACCCACTGCCAATAGAATAGAGCAAAATATACAGGTGCAAGAAATAGTAAAATTAAAAGCAAGCTATCTTTTAAAACTTAAACCACATTATCTTGTTGGGTAAGTTAGTTTTTTTTTATCAGTATATTATATTTGCATCATTCTCTTCTAATAAGAACATGACTCTTGATGAGTCAAATGTGAAACTGTCTTCAAGACAATTGGAACCTTTGCCCATCATCAATTCCATATTAAATTGTCCCTTCTCATGGACAAGATATTGCAGAGAATAACTAGCTACAAAAAAAAAGGATTTTTGTGCAGCGTCATCTTTTCAATGGATAAGATACAAAAGAATTGGAGAAAGGTCAGTAGCCACTAGGCATTCCATGACATTTTGCTCTCTAGATCGATTCAGAAAAGTTGTTGAAATTTGGACATAACAGATATGCGATGAAATTGTCATTCCCAACTATATTTCCATATAAATTTTATCCCTCCGATAAACAGTATACAAGCTGTATCACTAATAGTATTCAAGCCAATTAAATAAGTTTTATTACATCAATTCAAGTTATCTCTTGTACACCTACCACTTTGATCACTTCAACTAGTATAACTGTAAGAGCTACTTGATCTAATATTACGAATAAATCTATAATTCCTGAATAAATCATATATTATTAGCATCAGCTCTTTCTAGATTGTTGATTATATAGCTTATATAAATATATTTTGTCTTTTTTATTTACTTTATTTCGTCAACATATAGCTAACTGTAATTAGCATGAATGTACATCAGAAGAATCTGTAAGGGCAACTTAATGTAATACGATAATTTATTCCATATTCAGCTATCACTAGTTAAGGGGCAAGTACACATATGCATAGTTTTGAAAAGTAGCGGTCTAGGCTGCAAATACAGCTGCCTAAGTGGTTCTGGAACGGAACCATATATGGTACAATTTGCATATGCAGTTGAAAGGAAAGTCTATTTGGTTCATTTGAACCAATTCACACTAGACCATATTTATCTAAAAGTTTAAACCCTAAGTTTCCTTATTTGGTAGCTTCTATCATGTAATTATTAACTTTAAATTTTGTTTTATAAGTGATAAACACTTTTATATAAATTATTAATTATATGCATGTTACTTATACATCATCTATTTTACATTGTTGATTAATATTTGATTGTTATACTTCAAATGTTTTGCATTGTAGCATCGTATATTTTTTCTATATGGAAGTATGAATCAACTGTGTTGACTAATAGAATATATTGAATATATTTTAGTCATCTTTATCATATAAATATTTCAATACTAACTTAGAACCTTGCTGGTATTATGGAAGCATACTTAGTTTTCTATATAGCACTTTTTTCACAATGGAACCAAGCATACCTCATCGGTGAAGGCAAACTTCCATTTATCCTGTTGCCATCGTCTCCCAAGAACTATAATGCCAACAACAGCAGCAGCCACTATGACAGACCAAAATGTATTAGCTTCCTTTGCTTGGTGATAAACGGATGCTGCATGCCTCTTCCACCATGCTTGGCAAGGAAGCTCAGGTCCACCAGATTCATCTTCATCATCTATTTTTGGCTCCTTAGAAGAGTCTGTATTCACATCCAAAGATTCATTAGTCTTAAATTTAATGTCACTTCTATGTGTTCCAGAATGACTAGCAACAGAATCAGGATCAGCAAGTACAAACTGCTCCATTCCAACCAAGGTAGACTTTTGGGATCCCTTGGCCTCTTCCAATCCCATTTCACGGACAGAAACTCTCTTCCCCTCATCAAAATACTCAATTCCATGCAAGTCATCTTTGGATTCAGTCTGCAAATGATATATGCCATCATCAGCGTCAACCATTTCAGGGTTTCCATTATGTTCCTCTGGACCACCAGAGATCTCATTTGTATCCGGTTGTATTGGCAGATTTTCATGCTCACTGGGTGGAAAAACATAGTGGCCAGACATGAATAATGCAGCAGCAGATGACTCAGGATTACTTACGCTCTCCATCACTTCACTTTCATCGGCAGGATCAACATCAAGTGGACTAGGTGCAGCGGCATAAGTAGAAGCTGTGAGGGATACAACTTCCCAGTCAGCTCCCCTAGAGGTACCCTCCTCTCCTACTTTTTCATCATCCGCCATTCCAAAATCAAAAATTCACTAGAAATTCTGGAAAACATTATTCTAGTTTAGGACAGTTAATAAAGTTCAAATCAAAGTGAGATTTGATGTTTAAATCTATCCAAATGAACATTAGCAGAGAACAAAAAAAAAACGCACGAAATATGACTTTATAATAAGGTCTAAATCAAAATGAGATTTTGATTGCTAAACCTGCACAACCGACAGAAAACCAAATAACAAACAACCGTTATCCTCCATTTGATCTAGATTCTATTTCCTACTTAGAAGAATCCAGTTTAACTCATCGAAATTAAATTGAGAGGCCACATTCAAATCTGAAGAAATAAAACACAAAATGATGTTATTTTTTCTTTTGAAATAAAAACCTCGCAATCAATGCAATCAACCGATCTGCAAATCACGTTTACTTCGTCTTTTGAACATAGCATACGACTATTCCAATATCAATAACGAAATGGCAACAAATAAGGAAAACTTAATTTCCTGCATCCTCCAAATCCCAAACAGCAATCCTAGAGTCTCGTCGATGAAAATGCACAAAAAGAAAGTTGAAAACCAGATCCAACTCCTTAACAAAAAATTTAAAAAAAAATGGCATCCCTCTCCTTAACAGAAAAACGAGTTTCGAAAGATGGATCGATAGAACGAAAACACAAAAGGAGATCTTTACCTCCAAGAAAGAGACCTTCGGGAAGCAACGAGACGGAGAAAGAGGGAGAGATTGGCGCTGAGAGTTAGAAGGAAAGGAAAGGAAAGGAAAGGATTAGGGAAAACTAAAAAACCGCTTCAGCCGGTGACGGCTATGCGATAACCGGTTCGACCAGTCTTTTCGGGTTTGGATTTTGGCGTGGATTTCGGATTAATATGAGGGGCGGAATGAAATATTCCATGAATCACTAATAAATCACAATTTAGTTTTTTTTAACAATAAACTGAAATTCATTTTTAACACATAAAATATATTTAATATCTACAATACTTTCTTCAGTATTACTTTCCTATTGAGATTTGAAAGATTTATATTTTATACTTTTGTTATGCCACAACTGATCTTAGATTTTATATTACCTTACGTAATATTTATTATAATTTAAAATGCATTCATTTCATTATAAAACGCTTTTATTTAATAGCGAAACATCCCATTACAAAATCTATTGTATTTTATCTCAAATTACTAAATAGATTTAGAAGTGAAATATATTATGTGAGCTATGCTTAAAATAAAATAAAATATCTCAAGCCCTTGGGAAACGCTTTCATAATTAACTAAGTATTCATGGATCAATTTCTAATTACAGTGTACACTGCATATAATTCTTTTTCAGTGAAAAATGACTATGAAATATTGGCTGCGCGATCGATAGAAAATTTTGATAAAATTGAATCCATCATTTTTTAAATTAATTGATTTAAAAAAATTAAATATTTTTATTATTAAAAATAATAATAATAATCACACACTTATATACACCTTTATAGGATGGTATCTAAGGCCATCTTCAATGCAAAAACTTTAAAAATAAATTTTATATTTTTTAAATATCATATCATTGCCTTATCAAAAATATAAAATCTCACTCTTCTCTCCTCTTAAAAAATCCAATAACGTTTGAATGAGTCACACGCTCAACAATTGACATATTTTTTAAAAATCTCTAAAATAGGTGTCACCTTTTTATATTATATGTTATATATAATAAAATAAGTTAGTTAATAAATGAATCTTTCACTAATCACACCTGGAGCGTGTCCATATGTGATCAACCAAATTTGTTTGAAGTTGATGATATACTTGACTATCAAATAGCTTGTAGTTTCTTTGAAGATATTTTTGAAACTCTTGGATAGAGCCATAAAATATTTGTGTTGAAGGATCTCTTTCATCATCCGACCAATTGATTGTCGCATCCCCTCATCTTTAATAATCATGTTGTACAAAATAATATATGTATATATGATATTCTTTAAGTTATTTTTTACCATCATTGCCAACAAGATTGGAGCACCCCAAATATTAGCTCGACGTCCTTTCTTGCAGTCTCCTATATTTGCTTAAACATCTTTCTCTTAGAATTCTAGGGGCATAAAAAGCTCTTGACGAAGTAGCCCATTCTAGATATATTCCATCAATTAGATAGTACCCTTTTATATAGTGTGTGTTGTTTATTGTAAAATTAACTTTCAGTGTGTTTACTTGTAGGATGTTGTTGAATAAAAGTGATTCATTAAACACATAGATATCATTGCGATTCCAAAAAAGGTGTGTCATATCTATAAATCTGTAGATGCGACCACTTCAAGCATAATTGTTGGACCCCCATGATCACCTCCAGTAAACTACCTTTTCAAGCAACGAGGTAATTTCTCTATTCCCAATGCATACAATCAAGACTACCCAACATGACAAGGAAGTCGTGTCTCTGCTCATGCATTTTCAAGAAAATATTGGATGTCAAAAACATTAGGCCTTCTTAAGTATTGTGGCCTAAATACTTCAATCACACACCGACAGAAGGTGATTAAGAAATCTAGAATAGTTGTTTCACTCATCCACAGGTATTCATCACAAATATCAATAGAGGATCCAACACCAATTGACGGATAGTGATCGTGCATTTCTGAATGGGTGACAAATCACATCTTCCCACTGCATCGACTCGCTAGAAGAACTTTGAGCTGGTTAAAGTTTCATTTCTTCATGCTCAAGTAGCATTAGCATCATTTGATCCAAGTCATCATCTAAATTTGCCAAAAAAATTATCCACTATTCACGGATAATAGAATGCCTAGAGTGATTGGAATCGTGAGACATTTGAAATAAATGAAGACTATCAATGTGGTTTGAGAAGACAATATTAGTTGAATGGAGGATTCTAGCTTATATACATGAATATATAGAAGCATTTATAATGGCTAATTTGTAACGACTATTTTTATAATAGCTACTTTGTAACAACTACTTTTATAACAATTAGTTTGTAACTGTTAGTGCAGGGAGTACCAGATGATCGAACTAGGATTTTGATAATGGCAAAGGGTTGAAGTTAAGGTTGTGAAGTTTTCTAATAAGTTGACTAAGTGTGCATGTAGCACAGGAAAGTCCTAGTTGTAGCTAGGCAAAGGAAGTCTTGGTCAAAGGATTGGGCAAGAAAGTCCTGATCAGAAAAATTGGATAAGGAAGTCCTAATCAAGAGGACTAGACAGGAAAATTTGACAGATCATAGCACCAGGAGGGAAAGTCTAAGCGAATCTGGAGGACTAGATGTCTAGCGGTGGAAGTCCTAGTGGCTAAGAGTCAGATGCTGAGCAAAAGTTCAACAGGTCTGGAAGACCGAGTTGGCAAAGGTAAATTCTCTTGAGAGGAGTAGGTGAGGGCGCGTTCCCAAGAAGGGAATAGTAGGCGTCGATCTGATTTAAGATTTCACTAGAAATCTAAAAGTCAAGACTAGACAGTTTGCTAACACTGTCAATTTTCTACTTTTATTTATTTTAAACTAACCTTATGATGCATGAAAGGAGGGACCAGAACTTTAGGTTCCGAGCGCACCTATTTGGATCCAGAGGATCGTACGGTCCAGACCCCTAAAAGGATTCAAGCGCTCGGACGTTAGCCAATCAGACCAGCGAAGCAGATGAGTTGGTAAATTTCCAATGGTCAGGACACCTCAGCCTCTAAGAACCCGAAAAGGCTCCAGGGGCCCCGAGATAGATAAGGCATTGCGAAGTTAAAGTTGATCCAACAACCTCCACGTCAGCATCCAGTCGTTCGAAAGGAGTGCAGGCGCCTGGAAGATGCCGAGTCAGCGTCAGAAGCAGATCGACGGGATGATATGGAGGTGCCCAAATCGACCTATATATGCAGTTGCGAGGGGAAACCCTAGAAGCAACAATTTAAGCTACTATAATGACCTTCTGCCCGACCAACACATTCAAGACACCATCGTAACACCGAAAAGCTGCGTCGACTTTTGCACTAACCTTCTACACTTTTAATCGATAACTTTGTTTTCACCTTCTTATACTTAAATTCTTAGGATAGTAAAAGTTTACCATTCATAACATCTTTGGAAAAGCGAAAACTCTCTCTCGTAAGAAGGGAGTTTTATAGTTGATTGTCTGTCCGAAACGATCAAGGGCCATGAGCCTTGGAGTAGCAGCCTGAAGTTATGAACCAACTAAATAAAAGTGTTATCATCTTTTTTTCCCCTACATTTCACACTTTGGTTTTTTCATAGTTTTTCGAACAAGTGAAA
>JBBMKF010469275.1:0-10678 GCA_037834155.1 Curcuma caesia | reverse complement strand
ATTTCTTTTTCTTTGGACATGAAATACTTAGAAAACACATTAATAGTACTGTATAATTCAACTTGATAAATGTTTTCTTTTCTATGACTTATGAGCATGATAGATTCACTATGCTTAATTGGATATTAAGATAAGTTGAACTCAATTCCATATCCAGAATCATATAGTTGGCTAACACTTAGATGATTAAAAGTCATACCTTTTACTAACAAAATATTCTTGATCTTGAATTGTTCAGAAATTTCAATATCACCACTTTCTACAACCATAAGTTCTCCACTATTACCAAAAGAGATGATGTAGGATCGAAATAGGCAATAAATGGGGTGAATATCATGCGTTGAAAACTTATTCTTTTCATAAATCAAATAGAGATGCAGCAGAAAATTAAAAATGAGAACTCGTATAGTTACTTGGTTTATAGTCCAACGACTACTATTTCAAGGCTCACGAACTCTTGAACCATTTTTGAATGAGCAATCTACTAATGTTCTCCTTCCGAAAAAATTTTAGAGGAGGAGAAAATCGTACAAAAAATGAGGAGAATAGTAACAAGATACTATCTCTTTTAATGTAGGTGAAAATAATAAGTATACTGACAATGTAGGAAGAAGAATGTAGTCGTAGGTTGTAGGAGAGCCTCTCGGCGTAGTAGTAGCAACACTTGCACAGATGAAGCGGCAGAAGAGAAAGATAGATTATTGGAAATTGAATAATGAGTCTCAAATCTCGAGGCTTCTTTTATAGGCTTCATCCGATCGACTGAACACCGTTCAATTGACTGATCCTTTCATGCAATTGAACCTTCTATTAGGCGATGGGACCCTTATCCTTTCTTGTGTACTCTGATCCGATCTGATTGATTTCATGAAATCCACTTGTCCGATCAACTAATCCACCTGATCACGCAATTGATCCCTAGAATTTTCTTTACTACTTCATTCGATGTTGTTCGATCTGATATTTCGATATTTGTTCGGTCGACTAATCCTCCTAAGTTGACTAAACCTTTATTTCTATTTGGTCTTGATCACAATCTGATCTATTCTTATCTGATTGGATCGGTCGACTAAACCATTTGATTTGATCGGTTGAACCCTTTAATTTTGAGAAACTTTATTTTTTTATAAAATAAAATTATCACAATATACAAAATAGAGTTAGAACAGTTTATGTATGCATGGATTATTTGATAGTTTGAACTGTCTAATCGTGACGTGAAAACCTTTGTTGGTTTTTTAGTCGAATCAATGCGTAAAGTTGTCTCAACTGGAACACGTCCTCACTGCCTTCCAAAATGAAAGGACTCTCTAGGACTTATCTTTCTTACTTTCCAAACATCCAATCCAGCTGATATGTTTGGACTTCTTCTACTTAGTGTCTGATTGACCCACCAGGACTTTCCTTACCTGATGTTCAGTCTAGCTGATCTTGATCGAGCTTTTCCCCGAGTGTGTGCAAAAGAGAAAAATAGATTAGGGTTTATATTGCTAAGTTACTATTGTCGATTGTCGGGAGAAGGAGGGCTATCTTTCGTGTGGACAGCACACGCTGGAGCTGGCTTGTGAAGCCATCGGAGCTAAGTTTAGCTCCGGCCATCTCTCTATTTCTTCCTAGGGAAGAAGCATTACCGGTGAAGAGTTGCTGGACAACTTGCTTTCCTTTGTGGATCACGGTTCAAAAATCATTTCACGCCTCCACAAGTTATGACTGAGAGTTACCGTTGTCGGAAGTTTATGAAGCTATTGAAGAACAATCCATCTTCGTCAGAAAGATTTCGACTATTTGCCCTAACTCGGCGGTCAAAGGTTGCCCACCAAAAACTATATCGAGAATATGATTTTTGATGATAGTTAAAAAGCCTAGAAAATGATCGCGACAAATGTTGTTACATATTTCTGAAATTAGATTTTCTCTCGAATCAATCGTTATCAATCATCTGCTAGTACCGAAGATGATGATGTGACTCGTGGCTTCGAAAGTCATCCAGATGAGAGCTTGGTGTAGATCACCAATAGAGGTGGGACTTCGACAAGGACTGCTCGATTGATGCCAATTTCGCTCAACATCATCAATAAGGTACGCGTAGAATATTTTCTATTCTATAAAATTTTAAATTCAGTCATGCCTTATACATTGTTATTTTCTGCATGTATTGCATGTGTTTTAATAATTAGTTGTAATTATTTATTTTATTTCCACTGCGCACGTTTGCAAAATATATAAATACATGCATTGCACAAGGATGATCCCGATACTAGCTTATTGGTGGTGGCAACAAGAAGAGAACTCCTTGTTGTGGGCGGTGGTAAGAGAGGAAGAGGAGTTTGTGTTGGATTTTTAAAACTTTACAATTAGATTTTTAATCCCTTATTAATAACTCTTCGTAAGAGATATATTTATAAATCTTTAACGGAAAAATTTTTGTTAAGAAATATTAACAGAATTTGTTAAATCAAACTTCTATCTTTTTGCCTCAAATTTAGTTCAAACTAAACCGAATTGGTTTAAAATCAAACAACCTTTAATTAAAATCAAACTAATTTGATTTATAATTAAATCAAAGAAGGCCCACTTTGTCTTCAAATGATGTGACTCATCCATACTTCCTTTTGGATAAAATATCTTCGATATTTATCCTTATTTAGTCCAATTAGACTCAATCTCTCTCGATTTCAGAATCTAATTCTCAAACTCATTTTATGTCTCTTGGAGAAACTTATAATGCGTGTGACCGTATAGGTTCCCTGTTTATGTTGGTTGTGCATAATTAACCGTTAATTACAGATCGATCATGAGTGACACCTAGTAGTACATCATGATCTCTAATTGATCGAAAAATCACAGTTAATTCTACAACCACTTCTGAACCCTTCAGCAACTATAGTTAATCGTGCCACTATTCTTAGGTAAGGCCTAGTACATTGCGCGTATTTACACATTTTACAAATGTCTCACAGCTGAAAGAAAAATAATAATTAAAGCTAATTATTATAGTTCTCACAATATACGCATGCAGGATATAATATGTACATGGCATAATTGAAAATTTTAAAAATTTTAGAATAATGATTTATTCTACGTATACTTGACGTATAACGCTCAATGAGAATGACATCAATCAAGAAGCTCTGTCGAAGTTCCGCCTCTACCGGTGATCCACACCAAGTTCTCATCTGGACAACTTCCAAAGACATAAGTTGTGTCACCATCTGTGATACTAGACGTCAAGCAACAACGGTCAATACAAAAGAAAATCCTAATATCAAAAACATAGAACAACACATGTCGTGTTCATTTTTGGGGCCTTCTGACTATTGCCAATAATCTTATTTTCGGTGTAGTTATGGTGTAAGGCACACGATCGAAACTCTTTCTAGCGAAGATGGAAAATCACCAAAATGGCCCAAGCTTTCGACAATGAACCCCAACAGCAACCCGATGTCCCGGTAGTAACTTCAGCAGCCCCTTTCACTGGTGACCGGCGGTAGGCCTTCACCAGGGCTCCAACAGCATCTGGGAGGTGAAATCTGACAGTGAAGAAGGGCTTCAAAAATCTGTGGTGGCTGGCGATCAGAAGGGAGGAAGGAGATAGGTGGTGGCTGGTCGGTCTTCTCCTCTCGTGGTCAGTACTGAGCAATGGGAGCGTGGAGGGTGAAGGGCGGTGCTAGGGTTTCGACTCACCTCCAACCAACAATCGGTGATGCACTTTTAAGGAGGGATCGCGTGAGCATGAATCACGATCGGGATTCCTTGCCTTCTTCGTGTAGCGGCTAATCAAAGGAGAAGATCGCGATTGCCTTCCTCTTCTGCATGTGTGGTGGCCAATCAGAGGAGAAGGGATTGCGATTGCTTTCCTATTTTGCACGTGTGATAGTCGATTGGAGGATTCCTTTCTTGTTTTGTGTGTGTGGCAACTGATTGGAGGAGAAAAGGATCATGATTGTTTTCTATGCGTGTGATGGCTGATCGGAGGAGAACGATTGAATCGAGTTTAGGGTTTTTTCTTAGACCGGGTATTGTAGTTGGTCCAATTTGGTTCATAACCAAATTTTCAATTTAGTAACCAAAACACCTCCGATCTGAACCAAATCAGTTTTGTTCATTTTATCTTCATAAGATGAAGCCCATCATCTCTTCCGATCTGCCAAAATATCTTCTATCAAGAACCAAACTATTTTGATTTACTTTATCTTCATAAGATGAATTCCATCATCTTTGTCCTTTGTTCGGTCCAATCAGACTTTATTTCTCTAGTTCTAAGAAATCCAATTCTTAAATTTGTTTTAAGTCTTTCAAAAGACTTGTAGTGCGTGTGACCAAATATGTTCCTGATTATGTTGGTCGTCCATAATTAATCATTAATCGTTGAATGATCATAAGTGAGACCTACTAGTACATCATGATCCTCAATTGACTGGAAAATCAACGATTGATTCCAGAATCATTTCTAAACCCTTCAACAGTTATAATGAAGCATGCCTCGTTCCTTTCATCATTTTATACCCACTTAGTTGAGGACATGATCTATTTGTGTCAGTCTCCACTAGGCTAACTACGTCACACCTAGCCCAAGCTTACTTTCTTATCCTGTGGATTCAAGTTACTCATACATGTATCAAGAGTATCATATTCTTAACATGTAATTCTTTAGCCAAAGACTTTCAGTAATAATCCTAACAAGCATTCGTAGGGTATACATCTCTTTTTACAAAGAGTGGTGAATCTTTTGTGGGCTATCCAAACACCTTTAGGAACTTTGACTTATATCCAATCATCCTAGGTCCACACCTCCTTGGAGATGTTTGCTTAAGATGTCAAAGTATAAGTCTCTATGACCAAGATGACTAGAATACCGCAAGTCAAAGGAAACTCGCACTTAAGTAGCACTGAGATCTTCATTGATATATTTATGTACGCATAGAACCATATGAAGTCATATGGTACGTCACTCTAATGAACTAGTTACTTTTGACTAGCATCCACATTTAACTCTCAACATCCAATGTCTCTAGCTAGCAATGATTTGCTTGGTAAACCAAGGAGTTTAAAATATGCTAGTATCAACAGAATCTATGACGTCTATATTCATCAATTTATCGACTAGGGATAATTTTAATACATTCATAATTATACATGTAGAGATGCTCACTTGTTCTCTCATGCTATGAATTATATTGCGGACATTTAGTAAATAAGTTTAAGATCTAATCAAACATATGGTAAATATGCACTCAAATAGTAACTTTTTCTATTTATTCAATAAATAGTACAACTATTAGGACACCTCTCAAATATAATAGACTTCCACTTGGCCTAAAGTCAATCGCCATGATATCCAATATCAAACGCCTCTATGTATTCCTCAAACTTACTTTGAGATAGAGGTTTTGTCAAAGGATCCGTAAGATTCCTTTCAGTGGGAATCTTCTCGATTTGTATTTTTCTTTTACTGATAATTTTTTTAATCAAATGATAATGTCGAAGGACATGTTTGGATCGATGGTGATATCTGAGTTTTTTTTCTTGCCCAATTACTCCATTGTTGTCACAGTAAACAGGTATTACTTCAACAATGGTTGGAACCACTTCAAGTTCATTGATGAACTTTCTGATCTAAAACACTTTCTTTGCTACTTCACAAGCTACAATATATTCTACCTCCGTGGTAGAATCGACAATAGTATCTTGTTTGGAATTCTTTCAACTTATTGCGCCACTATTTAAAGTGAATATATACCTAGACTGTGACTTGGAATCATCCTTGTCTATTTGGAAGCTGACATTAGTATACCCGCGTATAACCCTATCACAATTTCCATATACCAAGGATACATCCTTAGTTCTTCGCAAATACTTAATGATTGCCTTAAAAGCTGCCCAATGATCCATTCTTGAATCTGATCGATATCTGCTCGTGACACTCAGAGTAAATGATACATCGGGCCTTGTACATATCATAACATACATGATACATCCTATCGCTGAAGCATAAGGAATCTTACTCATGCAAATCCTTTTGTCTTCTATCCGTGGACACATAGACTTCGAAAGGTGAACCCCATGCCTGATGGATATGTAATCTTTCTTGGATTCAAGCATGTCAAGATGCTTTAACACCTTGTCTATATATGTAGACTGCAAAAGATCGAGCAACCTTTTTGACCTATCTCTATAGATATTAATCTCAAGGATATAAGTTATTTCTCCCATATCTTTCATGAAGAACCTTTTGAATAATCATAGTTTAACTGATTGTAGAACAGCCACATCATTTTCTATTAGTAATATGTCATCAACATATAATACCAAGAAAATGATCATACTCCCACTCTTGTACATATAAGGTTCGTTAGGATTTTGTGAGAAATCAAACTATTTGATTACCTCATTAAAACGGATATTCCAACTCTTGGATGCTTGTTTCAATCCATAAATGGATCGTTAAAGCTTGCATACTTTATTTTTATCAACGGATATGAAACCTTTGGGTTGTATAATATACACATTCTTAGATAAATTCCCATTAAGGAAAGTTGTTTTCACATTCATCTGCCATACCTCATAGTCATAATAAGCAGTTATGGCAAGGAGTATCTGAATAAATTTTAGCATAGCTACTGGTGAAAAAGTTTTATCATAGTCAATGCCTTGCTTCTGACGATATTCTTTTTCTACTAATCTATCTTTATAGGTAATCACATCGCCGTTCATGTCAGTTTTCCTCTTGAAAACCCACTTGCAGCTAATGGGCTTAATGCCCTTAGGTGGGTACACTAAGTTCCAAACTTAGTTTTCATATATGGAATTCATTTATGACTTCATGGTTGTTAACCACTTATCCTTTTCTAAACTTTTTGAAACTTCTTCATAATTAGTAGGTTCCTTATCTTCAATGAGTAACACGTCATTCGATTCACTTATGCGAATCCATATTTCTGTGGAATATTACGTGTTCTACTGGATCTATGAAAAAGTTGTATTTTTAAAGGTTCACTCAATGACTCATCACTATGAGTAATCAGTTGTGGGTATTGACTAGGTACCTCATTAATGTCTATTTGAGTCTCTTAAAGTTCACTAAGTTCGACTCTACTCCCACTATTTTCCTACAAGAGGAACTCTTTCTCTAGGAATATAGTATGTCTTGAAACAAATACCTTTTGTTCCACAGGATGATAGAATTGGTAACCCCTTATTTTCTTAGGGTATCCAATAAATAGATATTTATCAGACTCAGCTTCCAGCTTATTTGATATAGTCCTCTTCCATATCTCATATGGAGTAGCAGAGACAACCTTAGTTGGGACTCTATTTAGTAAGTAATAGTTGTCTCAAGTGCATAACCCCAAAAGGATCTAGGAATACTTGCATGATTCATTATTGACCTCACCATGTTTAATAAGGTTTGGTTTCACCTCTCTGATACACCATTATGCTGAGGTGTATACGATGGAGTCCATTGAGACAATATCATATTGTCTCTTAGATAATCCTGAAACTTTTGACTTAAGTATTCACCACCTCGATCGGATAGAAGTATCTTAATACTTTTACCAAGCTGTTTCTCTATTTCATTTCTGAATTCTTTAAATTTTCTAAAGGCCTCAGATTTATATTTCATTAAATACACATACCCATATCGTGAATTATCATCGATAAAGATATTGAAGTAGCTGTAATCTCCTTGTACTTGAATTGACATTGGACTACATACATCAGTCTGTACAAGGCCAAGTAACTCTTCCACTAGTTTATCCTTTCTAGTAAAAGATAACTTAGTTATCTTGCCCTTTAAGCATGATTCACATATATCAAATGAATCTAATTCAAATAATTCTAAACTATAAACCTTTTTGGAGTTCAGACATGCATTTCTTACGTATATGGCTAAGACGACAATGCCACGAGTAGGAGATTAACTAATCATCCCTTCGAGCATGCTTGTTGCTCGTTTCGATATTGAATGCCTCTTTAAAATTACCTAACACATAGATACCATTGCATAGCATTCTAGTTCCATAAAAAACTGTATTCAAAGTTATGTAACAACAATTGTTCTAAAAGTCAAATGAAAATCTTTTCTATTTAAGCAAGAAATAGAACCAATGTTTTTTTATTAAAGTAGGAATGTAATAATAGTTTTCCAACTCTAAGACAAGTATTAGTAGTAGTCCTAGAGCCAATTATGTGATTATTGACCTGGGACTTTTGTATCATATTCTTAATAAAGGCATGATTTTTTAGTTATTATACTTACTTTAAATAACTAAGTATAATAATATTCTTGGGTAGCTAGTTCTAATCTATATCATATCGATTGTTTGAATCAATAGTGAGATGATATAGAGAACACTACTCTTAATCATTCCTAGTCAAGCATTGATATTCAGGGACGATATTAATGTGTTGAGACTAGCATGTAGGTCAACTAGATGACTTGATCTCACAAGTCATGGATATGGGATATCGAGTTGACACATGGGTATACATTAGAGAATGTATACTACATTGACTCGCCATAAGAAAGTTTTATGGATCGTTATATGAGCGTCACAAACTTTCTCATATGACTATTAGTATGAATAGTCCTTAGATTTGAAGTCACTATGGTTCCTTATAAAAGGAGTTATATATTTTGGTATTGTCAAACGTTACCCGAAATAGGGTAGACTATAAAGGTGAAAACTGGGTTTATAATAAATTATGTGAAGGGATGGGAGTGATGTAGATGGGATCTATCCCTCTCATATAACAGGAGTGATATCTTGCCGCCTCTTGATAGAGTAGGATCATGAAATACATGGTCATGCTCAAATGGATTAATATGAGATATTGAGCTCATTTGCTTAAGTAAGTCTACTTGAGGATCAAGAAATAAAAAAATTGATAAGAGGATGACACGGTCTATGCCCCATTGATTAATCTAGATATCGAGGATAGAAGGACATGATCATACATTATCATAGTCACAAAGGTTATGTTGGGTCTCGACATTCTTGGCACTTAAGTAGCAATGATGCATTGCTAGATGCCGCTCATTGCTTATATTTTTAAAATGAGTTTTAGAGACATTACCAACGTTACAAGAACTTATTGAGTCACACACAAATAACACTCTATTTGGAGATGGGTTCATTTTAGTTTGATTAAAAGAACAATTAAGCTCAATAGATGGCTTAAACTTGAGTTAGACTTAAGTTAGTTGAATTTGAGTTAGACTTAAATTAATCCAAGTAAGATTTTGATTCATCATGCATGATTAATGTGGATTAATCATGCAATAAAGAAGAGGAAGTTGCATGCATGGAAGTTATGATACATGAGTTGAATTTGAGTTAGACTCAAATTAAATCAAATTAGATTTTGATTCATCATGCATGATTAATGTGGATTAATCATGCAATGAAGAGGAGGAGGTTACATGCATGATAGTTATCATGTATGATTAATAGGGTTAATCATGCATTGATGAAAGAATACCAAAAGCCTAAAAACTTTTGGTATTCATGGCATGAATATAAAAGAATGCCTCTTCCACAAATTTACAAGTTGTTATTTTCTTCTTCTTGCTTGGCCGACCACTCCTATAGAGGCTGCTAGCACAACATAAGTCTTATCCAAAAGGTGAAAGAGTGTTAGTGTGGATACGCATAGAGGCACATACACTTGAACGTGCAAGAGATCCGATACACCTTGGACGAGCAGGATAAGCGAAAGGAACGCATCAAAGTTAAATCCTATTAGATAGGATTTGGATTTTGTATATTTAACTTGTATGGATTTTTTTCTTGGATTGCTCGAGAGATCCTATTTTTCGCTGTGAAATTTTATTTTATCGTATAGGATTCCCAACAGAATGAAGAGAGTAGTAACACACTACTACCTCTTTAAATTGAATGCTAGAAATTAAATTTATCGACAATGCAAGATGTAGTGTGTAGGCTGAGGTTGTTAGAGACATCACAGCGTAGTAGTAGAAGATCTTGCATAGACAAGGCAGCAGGAGAGAAAGGCTGAGGTCGAATCCCGAGGCTTCTTTTATATCCTTTATCTAATCATTCGGTTAATCGATCATTTCGGTTGACTAAACCTCTTATCAAGTGACTGGACCTTGCCTTTCCTTTATTGTCCAATTTGAGCTTATCTGATCTGTACTTTTCATAGTTGTTTGATCAACCAGTAGCCTTATCGATTGATTGATAATTGATTTTTCCTTACTAAATAGATCTTGTCTTATCTGATCACACTTTTCATATGGGTTCTATCGATTGATTGCCTTATTGATCGACTAATAATTAATATTTCCTCTTTTAATGAATCTAGGTTGGATCTGTACCTATCTGCTTAGATCGGTCAACTGATCCACTAAGTTCGATCGACTGAACTTTTAAATTTCAGAGAACTTTATTTTGTCTGCAAAACAAAGTTAGGATAATGTATAATAGCAATCATGCAAAATAGAATTAGAACAATTTATATATACATGGATTATATAACAATTTTAACTGTCGAATCTTGACTTAGAAACCTCCGTTGATTTTTTTAATCAGATCATTGTCTAATGTAGTCTCAACTGAGACATGTCCTCACTGTCTTCTAAAATGAAATGAGCACTCAAGGACTTACCTCAACTTAGCTGCCAAACATTTGGTTCAGCTAAACTGTTAGAACTTTT
>JBBMKF010469245.1:0-10680 GCA_037834155.1 Curcuma caesia | reverse complement strand
GTTAACATGATAGCAAATCACATGTTTTCGTTTTATCTCCACACTACATCTTATTCATATTTTTTTATAGCAAAATTAGATGATGAAGCATGGTTATGACACTATCCCTATGGACATCTAAATTTTGATGGATTGAAAAAAAAAAAATACTACAACAGATAAATATGGTGGCTGGTCTTCCTCAAATTATAATGCCTTCTCAAGTTTATGAAGAATGTGTTATTGGCAGACAATACCGTAATCAAGTTCTATAAGGAAAATCTTGAAGAGCAAAGGCAACACTAGAGCTTGTCCATTTAGATATTTGCAAGTCAATAATACCACATTCTAATGGAGGTAAAAAATATATAATTACCTTCATTGATGATTTAATCGCAAAATATGAGTTTATTTTTTGAGAGAAAATCTGAGGTCTTTGCAACTTTAAAAGTTATAAAGTATTTATCGAAAAAGAAATTGACAGCTTGATTAAGATTTGTATACAAATCATGGTGGAGAATATAACTCACATAAAATTATAAATTTCTATGAGAATTATGGGATCAAGAGGCAACTTACAACAACTTATACACCCCAACAGAATGATGTATGTGAGAGGAAGAACCATACTATCATGAATATTGTGCGAAATCTTCTAACGACAAGTAGTATTCCTAAAAAATTGTAGCTAGAAGCAATTAATTGGAGCATCCAAATATTAAATAGAAATCTTACAATATCTGTTCAAAATATAACACTAGAGGAAACTTAGAGAGGAAATCTACTTTGGATGTATTGCCTATGCTCATATTCTAGATGAAAGGGAAAAAAGTTAGAAAGCCAAGGTGAAAAATACAAATTTCTTGGTATGATTAATATATTAAAAGCTTATAGATTATATAATCCCAACACTAAGAAAATCGTCATCAGTTGTGATGTTGTATTTGATGAAAAAGACACTTAGTCATGTAATCAAATGGCATTAAAGAAAATATTCCTATAGATTTGATGATGATAAGAAAGTGCAGCAACCTATGGAGGATGAGCAACATGAGGAAATCACTTAAAATATTTCCATAACATGTCAAAGTCTGAATCACAAATGCCACAATGTGTTTGAAGAAGACAAATATGGATGTCTAATTATGAAGTGACTGGAATTGACCAAGATCATGATCCACTTATATATTTTACTTTGTTTTCAGATTGTAACCCCACTTTGTTTTCATATTGTAACCCTACTATCTTTAAAGTGACTGTCAAAAAACCAAAATGGAAAAAGACTATGAATGATGAAATTATAGCAATTAAAAAAATTAATATATAGGAGTTATGTAATCTTCCTAAAGGGCAAAAGACAATTGGTGTAAAGTGGATTTACAAGACAAAGTTAAAGGAATATGGTGATATTGACAAGGGCTATAAGAAAGAATTTGGTATTGATTATAAAGAGGTTTTTGCTCGTGTGGAAAGACATGATACAATCAGAGGTGATATCGATGGCAACCCAAAATTCATGGTCTATCTTTCAATTGGATGTAAAATCAACATTCCTCCATGGAGATTTGAAAAAATATATATTTATCGACAACCTCTTGGTTATATGAAATTTGTTAATGAGCATAAAGTCTATAGATTAAAGAAAACTCTATATGAATTAAAATTATAAGCCCCGTAAGTTTGGTATAATCGTATCGAAACTTATTTTTTTAAAAGAAGGATTTCAAAAATATCCTTATGAACATACTCTTTTCTCTAAAATTGAAGATGGAGGGAAAATATTGATAGTTTGCTTTATGTAGATTACTTAATCTACACTAAAAATAGTATATCTATGTTTGAAAAAAAAATCATGATGATAAAATTTGAGATGTTTATCTTGGTATTATGCATTATTTTCTTGGTATTGAAATGGTGCAAGTTTCTGTTAGAATTTTTATTCGTCAAAGAATATATGTGAAAGAAATCTTAGGCAAGTTTCAAATGAAAGATTGCAATACTAAACACTCCATTTTGGAGTGAAGCCACACAAAGACATTAGAGGAAAAAAGGTTGATGTCACACTTTACATATAGATAGTGGGAAGTTTAATGTTTGACAACAACAAGACCTGATATAATGCATGTTGTAAGTATAATTAACAGGTACATGAATTGTGCTAAAAAAATGCATCTCTTGGCTACAATTTTTTTTCGATACTTGCAAGGTATTAAATAATTCGAGTTGTTTTACAAAATGGGAGAAAAGTTAGATCTATTTGGTTTTACAGAGAGTGATTATGCAGGAGATCTAGATGATAAAAAAAGAACATCTAAGTATGTTTTCATATTGTGGACAAGAGTCATTTCATGGTCATTGAAGAAATAATCTATTGTTATATTATCATTCATTGAAGTTAAATTTGTTGCTGCAACATCATGTACTTGTCAAGTTATTTGGTTAAAGAAAATTCTTAAAGAATTACATTTCAAAGAGGATTGACCTACTCAGATTTATTATGATAACAGTTCAGTAATAAAGCTTTCTAAAAATCCAATGTTACATAGTTGAAGTAAACACAGATGTGAGGTATCTTTTCTTGAAGAATCTCACAAATGATGAAGTCTTTAATCTTATTTACTATGGAAGAGAGGCTCAAATTATTGAAATACTAATCTCAAATTTTCTACATTTCAAAAGCTCAAAAAATTACTTGATATTTCTACATAGAGTTTTAAAGTTTAAACTCTAATTAAATTGATTGTTGCATTTGAATATCAATTTAAGGGAGGAATTATTGATAAAATTTAATGTAAATGTTAATGTGGGTTGATGAATTGACATATTTTAATTAGTGATGAATGTTAGTGGTTATAGTGTTGGGAGTGGGAGTAGTGGGAGATGTGGATAGTTATCAAAACTGCTCATTTACCTCACCACTTACCCCACTACTCTTCCTTTATTAAAGGTGCGTCCAAGTTCTGGAGAGAACGGTTGTTGAATTTTTTTTCGAAAGCTATGTGCCTTGTGGAAATCTCTCTGAAGGAGGAACATTCATTGTTGATAGAGATTTAGTTCATGAATAGCGAAGGGTTGTTTGAGTCGTAACGTCCTTCCGACAATAAGCATGAAGAACAAGATCGTCAAAGAATCGTTGTAAACTTTTACAGTTTTTTTTATTCAATAAGTCATGCATTTGAAATAACAATTGTATTAGAGCCAAGTTTTGAATGCATAATTTTATTTTGCGATTATCTCATAATAACTATGCTTAGGCCTAATTTATACTGTTCATGCAAAAGCAAAATTATGAACCTAATGCTACATGAACAGTAATTGTACTGTTTATAAAAAATATGAACATTAGTTGCATCATAAATAGTACTTGTAATTGTTTATGAAAAGAAAAAAAATTGAGATGAATAGTAACCATGTGAACAAACATTTAAAAAATTATAAACAGTAATTGCAGTGTTCACAACATCCCGGCTATTGCTCATCTATATTATGAATAACGATTGTACTGTTCACGATAAAAATGTGATGAACAGTAATCATAAAAAAATGCATTAAATTTTTTTTTGAAATGCATGGGATGATGGCATAAACGAAGTTAGCATTTTTTTTGGCATGTTATAAACAAATTATTGCATTAAAAAAAATTAAAATGCGTATATATGTGATTTTCTGTTTACTATTTCAATTGGATTAAAACATATAAGATGAGATGTGATGTTTCTCTTTATTATTTCAATTGGATGGAAATAGAACTGGGCTTGAAAAAAAATCTATTTGAGTTTAGGTAAAAGTCCAATTAAATTAGTTTTAATGAAGATGACTAAGTTTACACTTGAGACTTGACAACCCACTCGACTCGATCAGTCGAGTACTACTAAGTATTTTAGCACTTGGGAGTACAACATACCGAGTGGTAAATTGGAAGACCAACATGAACTCAAAGTTAAACAACCTGGACTCGGCTGGCTTACGGAGTCGACATTGTTCACAAACCAAGCGACTCAGGTATACTGAGTGGGTATCCGAACTTGGTTAATAGTGGATTTATCGAGTGGGGACTCTAGCCCAGTCATCTGAGATGTACCTACTCGGATTCAGATTCGACTTAAGGAGTTTATTTTTTATCGGACTTTGGCAAACGAAGCGTAGTAGCGCTCAGGGTGCTTGGGAGGAGTCGATCACACTCGGATCATTCAAAATATGTATTCAATAGTTGATCGAATAGTCAATTAGAGCTCCTAAAATTGAGAAAATTTATTTTTATTGATTGTTTATATGTGTTCTCAGTGTATTAGTTATATGTTTATTTTGAATTGAAATGAACCAGTTTTGTTATTGATTAGTAGATTTTGTGCTGACTGTATTAATTTTAATTTTTATGGTACAAACAATATGCATTATTACTTGTTGTGATATGTTGCAAAATAAACTGAGGGAGCCTATTGAGGAAATAATATATAATCCTATTTATAGAGTCAGAGGATACATTAGGAGGCTTGATAAATTATTCTGAATACTCGAGCAATAAGATTTTTTTATCCTAGATAATTACCAAATCTGGGCATACAGACTTTGCCTTGTGGGTAACAAGGAGCCCTAAGGAAGTATCAGATTAAGGGGAGGTCCAAAATCAATAGATCAAAACTATTTCAAAATTATTTTTTATAAATATTTAAAAAATCTTTGAAAACTATTTCAAAATCATGTTTTAAAATTATTTTAGAATTATTCTTTTAATATATATCAAACCCTTGGACACATAGGGAGGTTGCTTTGTACTTAACAAAGAATTCTAAGGACATGTCAGGTTTAGAGGAAGATCCCAATTAAAAGGATAATACATATTTTTTCAAAACTAGCTTAGAATCATCGTTAAAAACTCATTTGAAAATCCATTGAAAAATTAGTTTAAAAATTCTCTTGCAAAACTATTTTGAAATATGTTGAAAAATTATTTCAAAACTTGGTCTGAAAATCTTTTAAGAAATTATTTTAAATTTTTTTTAGAAAACCTCTTTCGAAAATCATTTCAAAATTATTTTTGAAAACTACTATGGTCTTTCAAGAACTGTCAAGACTAAGTTGTGACCATAGAGCATACCATAATTAGTATAATATAATAAATTTTTAAAGTTAAAAATATAGATTTCTCCCAAGCTAATAAATCCTAAACTAATTTTAAACTTAAGAAATTGTCAAACATCAAAAAGGGAGAGATTGTGGTGCAATGAGTAGTAGTCTGCTCCTAAAGTTTCTATGTTTGACAATACATCTAGGTCTGATATATTTGACCAAGGGTTGATCCAAACAGGACTTAATATTTGGATGTGAGCGAAGTCTAGTCAGGTCAAGGTTGATCAAAAGACTAGCAAGAAGTTCTAGTCGGTTAAACCAGGCAAGGAGAAGTCCTAGTTGAGGCTATGCAGAGAAAGTCCTAGTTGGAGGCTAGGCAGGGAAAGTCCTAGCTGGGAGGGCTAGGCAGGAGAAGTCCTGATTTGGAGGATTGGGCAACGAAGACCTAGTTTGGAGGACTGAGCAAGGAAGTCCTGTCTGAAGGTTGGGTAAGAGAAAGTCTAAATAGGTCAAGGGTGACCGGATGTTTAGCAGGCGAGAAGTCTACCTATGGAAGTGACTAGTCCTAACTAGAGGTTAAGTGAGGGAAAGCCCAAATAGAATGTTTGACAGCTGAGAAGTCTACCTATGAAAGTGACTAGTCCTAAGGGGAAGTTAGACACAGGTAAGCCAGTAGGTTAGACCTACAAGGTAAGGATTAGGTAAGCCTAGTAGGTCAGATAGACTACAAGTAAGCTTAGGTTGCTTGTTTATTTGTATGTTGATCTTACAGGGATTGGAGCTAGAAGCAAGATAGAGGAAGCATAAGAGGAGCAAATAGAAGTAGCCGAACCAAGCTTGGGGTCAACTCAGGTCAAACCCGAGTTGATTGAACTTGAACGCCCGGATGTTACTCCAGGTGCTCAGATGGTTCAGGCGCCCCTGAATGGTCCAAGCACCCTGATCAAGAAGACTTGGCCCCGATAAAGATTAAAGAGATCAGATCAGATCCAGGCACCCAAAAAGGTATTTATAAGGAGCCTAAGCATGAAGCATCGGGCCAACTTCTCTACTCCATACTCTTCATTCTGCGGTGCTACTGAACGCAAATGACATCCTGCTCATGAAACTTAGGAAGTTCCAAGAGGAGTGCGCTACGCTCAAGACGTCTAGATTGAACCAACAAGTGTTTGTTTTATTTTAAGTCTTACTTGTTTGTATTCTCTTTTATTATTGATTGGACTGTAAAACGGATTTCTTCGCCTTCAGACAAAGGTTTGAAAATGAGATCATTAGTGGATGAACACCTTCCTATGTATAGGCCTTGAACGTACTAACCTTGGGAGGTTAGGAACCAAGTAAATCTACATGTCCTTATCTTATTTACTAATTCCGCTACTAGTCTCTGAGATAGAATGAATGAATGAATCATGCTATTCAACCCCCCTTCTAGCGCCCTCACCGGTCCTACAAAGACAAGATTGAATTTAACCTATGTAAGGCCACTAACCATTTGGGTGCTGAGAGCATTTGTTATAGGATTAATACGTTACAAAAGGAAAAGAAAGGAGCACCTTACAAATAACCCTCGAATGAACAATCAAAACCAAGAGAGCATAAGGGGGAGTCGAAGGAATGAGTTAGCAAATATATTATTTTGGCACAAGTGAGGCTAAAACTTGAGCTTCCAAGGAGTTTGTCCACTGAGGAGGACCACACACACCCCTCAATCTAAAAGCTCCTTGTTAGAAATGATAGAGGTCAAGTTAATGACTTAAAACAAACGCTTTTTAAGAGGCAATCCAAGTTCTTTTTCATTTTAATTTTTTCTTTGTTTCTTCATTTTAGTCTTTTATTTTATTTAATTATAGGGTCAGGAGTATCCACGAGCTGGCCATGGAAACTACCATGGGTGTGAAAAAAATTCCAATAAAAAGCATGACCGTGCCACATAACGACCGTAGCAATTCAAAGGCTCCAACAAGAAGCATCACCAAGCCATGTGGAAAAGCATAACCATCCCCTATAACGACCATGGAAAAAAAGTTTTCCAAATGGAACACAGGCAAGATGTTCCATTCAACATGCTCGTGTCACCTGCTAGACACAGGCGCTCAATTTTCATTAATGCAAGACGGTCAACCCATGCTTACAAGCACGACCGTGTCACATAGTTGAGAAGAGGTTTTAAACTCTCCCACATAATCTATCCGTGCCACAACCTTCTTCTCTAAACTCATCCCCTTCCTCTCCCAAAATGAAATCAAGCTTCCAAGCTGTCTCAAAGCTTTGATTTCTACTTCCCCTTCCACTCCACAATAAGGATTTCACAAATGAAGCCCTAGTTTTCTCTCCTCTCTAGGTTTCTTTTCTCAAAGCAAGACCTCTCTCAAGAGAAGGTTTCTTTCTTTCTCTTCTTCTCTCAAGAGCTCTTCTCCTCATGCCCTTCTTCTAATCCTAAGAGAAGAACCATTCTTCTTTTCCCCTTCTTCTTCCACCACCTGAAACCCTCACCTCCCTTTCTCTTTGAATTTTGCTTGTCTAATTTTTGTAGTGTTCAAGGATGTGAAATGACAAAAATGTGGTGAAGGATCGAGCGATGACAACAAAGCAAAGGGTAAAGCTGCAGACAAGGGCAAGGGAAAAGCCGTGGACAAGGGTAACGACAGTATTTTTAAAGATGATCTTAAAGCTTGTTATGATATTCTTGCTAAACATAGAATTGTCAATACTCGATACATGGATGATATTGTTTTGAATACCCTTGGGCATAGGGATGACCATGATTGGATGATGAACCGAGTATGATAAAATGACTTAATGAGTATGAAGTATCCTACTTACATTAAGATCACCTAGAGTTCTTGAGTTCGGTAGAAGCCAATATTTTGCAAGGTGAAGGATGCCTTTAGGGTTTGATTACTTTTCAGTTATTTAACAATGATCATCAATTGATCTTGGAGGAATTTAATTTGATTTTTGAATTACCTTGTGGTGGGGAAGGAGAGTGTCCAACTAATTCATCAACACCTTCTTCTAGGCAACAATCATTTGTGAAGTAGGATATGATCTATCTTGAGCCAAACCCACCATCATTCATAAACTCTATTTCCACTATCAACACTGAGTCATGACCCACACTATTTTAGTTCGTGAGAATAGCGACGGTGTCGTCTGTTAGAGTGAGTTATTATTCTTATGGGCCATCATGCATATTGTCAATGTTGATATTGACTCATACTTTATTGAACACCTAGTTAGGGTTGGGAATTCTTCAACGAAGAACATAGTGGTTGTTAGATTGATCACATCCATTGCCGTGACTTTAGATTATGAGGTGCATGAACTTGAGGAGGCGACAAGTAGCTCTATGATTGATTTAGAGGCTTGCGTTGCCTTGAGAATGATTGTTATGGAGGATGAGTGTTATTGCTTGGTTCTTAGGAACCAATTACTTCATCTACTACCTGACCCTACATGCAACACAATCCAGGATTGATGCAATTGGCTCATGGCCATTGATGCCTCGCCTTTAGAGCCTATTGATATGGACTGCCCCACTTGACCCTTAGCTAGATCAAACTTAGCTCGATATTCTTTTTCTTTTGTTGATTCTTCTACAGGGCATTCAATGTATGATTTTTTGGACATCGTCACTACCCTCTTCGCCATCAGAGAAGAGTAGGCTGACTAGAGATGTTTATCAGATGTGCGTAATGAAAGGGCGGGGATGTACTTTTAGAGACAAGATGATCATTATCACTGTGAGGAGGATCATGATTGCCGAGAGGAGGAGCATGACCATTAGATAGAGGAGTATCACCACTAGATGAGTGCCTTATATAGTTGGCAAGCATCATTGGGTAACCTCCCAAACTTTCCTCCTTTTCCACCACCCCTGTAGTAGTTTTTCATTGAGGACAATACATTATTATTTAAGTTGGGGGGGGGGGGGGGGGGGGGTTGGGGTGGATTAGTTAGTTTAGTTATTGTTAGCTAATTTTGTTAGTTTGTTTTATTATTTTCTTAGTATAGTTTTTTTTTGCTTAATGAAAAGGTGGACAGTTTAGGGGGGTTTATTTCGTTTAGTTAGTGTTAGCTAGTTTTGTTAGTTTGTTTTATTACTTTCTTGGTATAGTTTTGCTTAATTCATCATGTTTTTATTTTTTCATATCATCAGTGTTATCTTATTTGCCATGTCATCATGCATTGTTTGTTTATTCCTTATAGCATGATATTAGCATGATGAACTATATATTTTTGTGAAAAGCATGCTTGTATTTTTAGCGATTTGTGTCTTTCTATCTATGGTAGCATGACATGAGCACTGTTGAATTTGATAATTTTAATGTTGACCTATTTTTTTTAGCATCTCAATTTCACTTTATATTTGATTTCGAGAGTAAATATATCCTAGAATAGTTATGAATCATACATTGGACTAGTACCTTGATTTTTTAGGTAACCTCCACTACATTTTAATTACTAGAGAAACACTCGAGTCGACAATGATATCATAAAAAAATATTAGAGAAATTTTTTTTATTTTGAGGATGTGATAAGAAATAAATTAATGATAAAATTTTATTTTGATAATGAGTAGAAACAATATGGTACTCTTTTTAAACACAGTAATTACTAGAGAAATACAAACTTAGGTACTCCTTTGAGATCCCAAGGTTATAGGGAAAATACGTAACTTATTTTGACATTGAACCTCCTTTGAAATCATGTATAGACAATGCAAAGCATTAGGAGGGACGATCCTTGCATAAGGCAGGTGTAAAAGACTTTAGAAATATAGTGGGATGATGAAATGACTAGGATTGGTAATTGAAGCTTTAGAGTTGAGTCACTTTGCACTACGCATGAAGAACTTTCAAGATAGACTACATTGAGATGATTCATGTGTTTTTGCTCATTAATGAAACTACTAGATAGGATTAGATGATTTCGCTAAAAATTATGATGTATCATTCACACACATGAGTTTAGATTGCATGTTTAACTTGAGGACAAGAAAAAATTTTAATTTGGGGGAATTTGATATGCGTGTTTCATATACATATTTTCGATATTATTTTGCATGCATTTGTTCTATTACATTAGTATATTTTACATACTTTTATCTCTTTTGCATTGATTTTATCCTTATAGTTCAGAGATTTGCTTTTTGTGTATTTTTATTGATAAGAAGTGAATTCAGAGCTAAATTAGAGATAAGAAGCCTTGGAGCGTGCATTTTCAACATTGTGCATGGTCTGGCCATTTCTCTGACATGGTCATGAATTATATGAGAAGATAGATGAGATTCGAAAGAGCAATTGGACTTTAGCATCCATCATGGTCTATCTATGTCCCTGACACTGTCGTTCTATCTACTACCACTTGATGAGCAGTTCCAAAGCTGGGCATGTCTGGCCATGTCCCTTGACACGGCTATGTCCAGCCAATATGTGATGACTTGAGTACCACACGGTTGGGCCATGTTTCCCAACACGGTCATAGTCTGGTGATGGTCTGACTATTTTGAAAAGTCATAATAGATTTGGAAGACAAGGAGGCTTTAAAAGAACCAAGAGGACTTAGGTTTGAGGCATCAAGGGGTTTCCGATCCCCATAATAGAGAACCCTAGGAGAGAGCCATTTCCA
>JBBMKF010469237.1:0-10680 GCA_037834155.1 Curcuma caesia | reverse complement strand
ATCACACAATACATACATATCACAATTTAGGCCATAATAGTTGGATCTAGGAATCCTGCAACCACAGAGTTAATCTATTTGTAATTCCTACTATTATCCTGCCTAAATTTATGTATGAACAATGCATAAAATAAGTGAAACCAAACACACAGAGCCCTAACCAATGCTCTGATACCATTGTTGGAAGCCTGAAATTATGTTCCGTTGAATTCTTGCCGGACAAAAATTTTATGGAAACGGAATCTTATCAAGCAGCCCTTATATTCGATCAACTAGGTGCTTGATTGATGCATTAAGATCATTAGACTCTTGTATTGGTATTCAGGATCCATATTTATGAAAGAAACAATTTATGCAGCAGAAAATAAATTGTACCTTTCTCCTTTAGATGTGTAGGACACTTTACCCGAAGACCTCTTGATCTTCTGTTGTATTCCTCTCCTCTTCTTGGACGTTGTATGGGTAACGATCCTCCAAGATGAACCACCAAAATTCCTTCTATCCGATGGCAAGCAAGGATCCTTCCTCTTCCTCTTTCTTTTTCTCTTCTTCTTCTTCTTCCTCTCTTGACCGCTGGCCCTATCAAAAGCTTGGAGTCTTGTTCGCCGGCCTTAAGAGGGAAAGGAAAGGGGACGCTTTGAGCAAACAAGGGAAGGGGAAAGAGTTGAAGGGGCGCCTGCCCTAGCAAAAGGGAAGGGTGTGCCGCTGGCCCTTAAAGGAGAAGAGGGAATTGATTTTGTGTGTTCTCTCCTTCTAGCAAACCTCCTCTTTTATAGCTATGTCATCTTAGAAAATTTAGAAAGAATCTAATAAATTTTTCTTATCAGATTTAGTTAAAAAAAAATCTAATAAAATCTCTTGATAAGATTTTGTTAGTTTTCTTAATAAAATTTTGTTAATTTTTTAACAAAACCTCTTAATAAAATTTTGTTAATTTCTTAACAAAATTCCTTTATTAAGTTTTATTATTCTAACAAAATTTCTTAACAAAATTTCTATAAAAAATCATATCAAAATTTTGTTTACGATTTAGAAAAATAGAAATTGTTAACAGAATTTTATAACGAAAATTCTTAACATAATTTCTTAATAAAAATTCTTAACAGAATTTTTCTCGAAAAAATTCTTAACAGAATTTCAGAAATTCCTAACAGAATTTCATAATAGAAATTCTTAACAGAATTTCTTAATAGAAATTCTTAATAGCATTTTTCTCCAAAAAACTTCTTAACATAATTTCCTACCCGAAACTTTTACAGAATTCTCTTAGGTAGATTCGAGGCTTTATCCAAAGGCTACAGCAGGGACCTAGAGGAGGAATTGGTTTTGGCCTCTTGATGGGCTTGAGCTTCCTGTGTTCTCCCTTAACACCCAACTCAAGTCTATCAATAATAACTCATACCACTAAAGGGTTATTATTGAACTATCGTACCAATCCCATATTATAATATGGGCTCCTTCTTACCATGAGTGCATTAATCTCTTTGTGTTTAAGATATCATATGTCCATCAATTAATTGAATTACTGACAACTCAATTAATTAACTTTTGAGTCCGAGAGTAGTACCCCTCAACCTTATTATCATGTGGAACTAAGTCCACCTACAGGGTTTACATGATAATCCTTATGAGCTCCAGCCTAGATTATAGGACATAGTTTCCTTCTATAATCAACAACACACCATATACATAACATTATCTCCCAACTCATCGGACCTTTTGATTTAACGAGATAAATCTCACACTTTGATGAATCAAAGAAATACATACTAAGTATATGTGCTTGTTATTATATCAGGATTAAGAGCATGCACATCCATGATAACTGAGGTCTAGTTCGATTTTATAGTCAGTATAAATCCAACGACCTCAAACGGTCCTGCTCAATACACACAAAGTGTACTAGTGTAATTTAATAGTCAAGATAAATTAATATCAATTACACTACAACCACTCCAATGGTTTGTCCCTATCCATTTTGCTTGTGAGTTACTATTTATAATTTATAAGGAACCGATAACATGATTTTCTGTGTGTGACCACACACCATGTTATCTGCAATATAAATTAAGTGGACAACTGCATTATATAAGAAATGCAAATTCTGACCAAAGTGATTCTCATTTCAATATTATTGTAAAATAGATGTTTATACAAAAAATAAGACTTTATAGTATACATCCCAACATATCTAACATCCAGTCCTTCGTTATCTACTAGAACTTCCACTATTGTCAAGTATTTAGTTAACCTTAACTCACTTTGACCTCACCATTGCTAACTCTCTTATTGGACTTTTAATAGTTAAGTGTCCAAGTAATCATGATTCACTTAGACTTTTTTATTATCAAACATCTGATTAAACTCGACATACTTGGCTTTTCACTCAACCAACAAATATCGAATCACTCTAATTAGTCAATCTTGATCCGAGATTAATTACATTAACAATCTCTCTCTAATTAATAATCTTTTTTTACTTGACGTCTCGTTTAATCATCAAATATATTAATTTAACTTGAACCAATTCAAATTTAATCTTGATTAGAGATTAATTGCACAAATAAAATTCACCATTTTTAGAATATTAGATGGTCTATATCTCGGTAGCTAGAGGTCAATCAAAATTAATGCACCTGAACTAATATAGAAGAGACAGAGTTTGATGAATTATGAATACAATCATTGTCTCTAGAAGCATATAAAGTCATATGGATAAGGTCGAAGCTCTAATTATGAGATGAAGATAAATATAATATAATTTTTATTTATTTTATTTATAAGACAAGAATTTTATATTAAACTTTGTAGAAATTATATAAATTCAAATTTTATAAAATTAAAATTAATAATTAATGTTGAGATATTATATATATTTTCTATATAATTTTAATTTATAAAATCTTTCAAAAAATTATATAAATATGTTTTAATATTGATTTCATAAATATATATTTATTAAATTAAAATAAGATATATAAAATCTAACGTTATAAAATTTTTATAAAATTTAAATTTTAGATTTTAGGAAAACAATAAAATTAAAATTTTTTATTACTTGCATTTAAATTTATATTTTATAAAATCAAATTATGAGGAAAAAGGTAAATATGAATATTAGAAAGCCATAGACAAATTATTACTTGCAAGATAAAGTCATTATATCTTAAGAGATAATTGTCATATTCTGTGAACATCATGTGCGGAACAAATTTATCGTAAAGTGATAAAGTCCAACTCTAACTTGATTTCGCTAAATGATGTTATACCTTCATTCTGTCTATGCTCAGATTACACTGTATCTTCATCAGCTCTAACATATAACCCTAGCTAATGCAACCTATCAAAATACTCTCTAGCCTTTAGGATAAATCTCTCTACATGATAAACACTACATACAAGCTACATTCTATCAAGATGATCAATATAACTAAAACAAATCTAAGATTATTGTTGGTGCAATTGATCTCTGATCAAAGTTGATCAAGTTGGGATTTCGATATTTGATCAGTATGTTAGGTGGTAAAGTGAGACGCTAGGTTGGTCATGGTTGATCGAATCACGGGCGGAGCTACGTTGTATGCTACCCGGGCTGTAGCCCGGGTAGCTCAACGTGAAAAGCCTTAAATTTACGGAAGGAAATTTTTTTTAAGAAAATGAAGGAGATCAGCACGGGTTGTCTCGTCGGAACAGTCGAGAGTCGGAGATCAGCCCGGGTAAATCACTCGGGCTGGCTTCGCCATTGGATCGAATATTCGATGATTAGAAGTCTAATATGAAGTTGGCATAAAATGAAAAATCCAAGTGAGTCATGGTTGACCGAACACTTGATGATTGAAAGTCCAATAAGGAACTCCAAGTGGGTCATGGCTGGTCGGATATTTGACGATCAAAAGTCCAACACAGAATTGACAAAAGAAGAAAGCCCAAGTGAGTCACGATTGATTGGATATTTGATGGTCTAGCAGGGAGTGACATTAGTCATGAAGTCCCGATAGGATAAGATTGGCCAGATTCCAAGCAACGGTGAAGTCCCAATATGTCAAAGTTAACTGGATGCTAGATAACGAAGAAGTCCCCATAGGTCAAGGTTGATCGGATGCTAAGTAACAAGAAAGTCCTAGTAGGTCAAGTTTGATTGGATGCTAGGCAACGAGTAAGTACTGATAAAGTAAACTTCTGAAGATCATAACTTTTGACTCGAATATCAAAATGAGACGATCTAAGTTGCTAAACAGAGCTTGTTCATAGATCTATATTTTTATTCAATATCAATGACTAATATTATATGTATCAGTCGATTGATTTTGATCAGAACTGAATAGAAGCAACTTAATTCGATTGATCAGGATTATCAGTTCACTGGTGTTGTTTTAGAAGCGAATAGAAAAGAATCAATTTGATTAATTAGGGTCATCAATCGACTGATATTGTTTTAAAAGTGAACAAAATATAGTCAATTCTACTGGTTGCTCGATCAACCTAGTCGACTGATATTTGAAAAATGAATAAAATCAAATAGGATTTCAAAAGGTTCAGTGGTCATTCAACAACAAAAATAGGTAGAACACATATCAACCGACTGATAGGTAAGATCAGTCGATTGATAGGCAGAAATCAATCTCGATCTAAAACCTTTAAAAGAAAGGCTTTCAGGAGATTTTCGACACTGATTTTTGGGAGTTTGAGCATGTGTTGTATTTCCAAACCAACAATTCGAACCAACAATAAGCATCCAAAACAAAGGCTTGTGTAAACGTGTTTGTTTCTATTTCTTTTGATTTCATTTGTATTTTTATATTTGCTTATATTTGTTGTAAGAAGAACTTGTAAGAGACTTCTCTACCTCTGAAAGGTATCCGAAAAAGAGTTCATAGTAAAGGGAGATCACTAGGAGTAAGCCTTGGATTAGTCACCTAAGAGGTGGATATCAAGTAAATCTCAGAGTTGTGTTTGTGGTCACAAGTTTGAGTCAAGATTTTCTCTGTGCATTCAAACAACGAGCCCACAATCAAGACAAGAAGAGATTGGAGCTATTCACCCTCCTCTAGCTAGCAAGATTCTAACAAGCGATATCAGAGTCAGACCACTCCTCATTAGACTAATAGCTAGAAGGATCACAAAGTTAGAGGAAAAAGAAGAAGATGTGAGTTTGAGCTCTTCGATAACAAGTCATCCGATTGACCGTCGAAAGAAGTCAATATTAAAGGGAGCTCAAATTTTGGAATGGATTCCCGAATGGATTCAAATATGACATCCACATGGCTCTCTCAACCATTTTGAAGGCCCTAGGCAAGACAAAATATTTAGGGCTTTAATAATTTTAAAAAAATAATTATTTTTTTAAAAATAAATATTATTTTTTAAAAAATAAATATTTAAAAAAAACAATTTTTAATAAAAAATATTATTAAAGATATTTAATTTTATTAATAAATTTTAAAAGGACAACTCGGTGCATTGTAAAAGGTTGTTTTAACAACTAAAAGTCGTGACTACTAGGTCACGCAGTAGTAATTTTACCGTTATACTGATCTTTTTTATTAGTAAATTTAAAAAATAAAATATTTTTTGCTAAACTTTCAAGTATAATTTGTTAAAAAATAATATATTTATCAAATAAATATTTTTAATTAATTAAATAAAGTTAAAATTTTTCAATAAAATATTAAAAATACTATCTAAATTTGATAAAAGAGTGATCAATTATTATAATACTGTTAATATACATTTTACTTGGCGAAAACTTCATAGGACTATCCTTTTATCAATTTTAACTTCGATAAATTATTGATCAAATTTATTTAGTCAAAAATATTTAGTTTGTAATTTTTTTAACATCGATAACAAATTATATAAAAAGAGAGAGGGTGCATAATAATTTATGGAGAAGTAAGGGCACAATAATAATGGTATAAAATTGATGATGAAAAAGAAGAAAGAAAGAGAAACATTTTTTAGAAAGAAATAATCTAGTACAATATTAAATATATTTTGAATTTTTAAAGTATTTTTATAAAAAATATCAATTAGTATGATTAAAAAAGCATTTTTAATTTATTAGACAAGCCCAGTAAATCAAATTTTGATCAATTAAAAATAAAAAATTACTGACCAAATTTTAACTAGAAAAGAAATAAAAAATTACTAGTAAAATCTATCTTTTACGGTAAAAAATTAAAATTATCTACCAAATTTAATTATGACTAGTAAAAAAATAAAAAATTATCAATACTATATTTTAGTCATTAAAAAAATTAAAAATTACATGCCAAATCTATGACCAGTCAAAATTAAAAATTCTTGTCAAGCCGAATTTGGCTAGTAAAAATTTTAAAATTATAGGCCCAATTTAATTTTGACCTATAAAAAATTAAAAATTATCGATCAAAATCTAACTTCGGCTAGTAAAAAATTAAAAATTACTAGTCAAATCTAATTTGACTAGTAAAAAATTAAAATTATCGATCAAAATAAATCTAAATTAAAATTTAATACATATGCTTCTAAAATAATTTAATAATTATATTTTATTTAATAAATACTATATATATATATATATATATATAATTTGAAGCAAAGTGAAGTAGAGGACCCAGGCATAGACCTTAGTGGCTTATACCTTGCGCTGGTCCTGGACAATTAAGTATTTCCACCATTTGTTTTGAGAGGTTTTGATGATTGGGAATCAAGAATGACGTATTTCTTGAAGATGATAGAGCAATGGTTTGCTCTAATGGAAGAATTTGAAGCTCAGAGATGCAAAAGAAAAACTTCTACGAAAGAGCAAATGGACTAAGAAGCAAGTCAAAAATTCAAGATAAAGAATAAGGTAATCAAAATTTTAGTTAATTTGATCCCTAACAATGTTTTGGGTAGAATAGGTGAATATCAAGATGCTAAAGGATTGTTGATGAAGCTAATAAAGTTTCATGAAGATCCAATCACAACGCAAAGTAAAGACGAGTCCAAGGAGGGAGATTCATCGGCTCAAGAATCGAAAAACTTGAAAATCAAGAGGCACTCAATTTCCAAGATGGAGGATGAACTTGAAGAAGCATCTACCTTAAGAGTTGACGGAGAGGATAAATCAGCAACATTGGAACAAGATGAACTCTCAACATTCGGAGTCGATGAAAATGAAGCACATGCAACTCCTACGATTGAAGAAGGCATCACAAATTCAACTATCAAAAATAAAGATCATATAATGTGTTTTGAGTGTAGAAAAAAGACACATTATAAGAGCAAGTATCCCAAATTGACAAAGAAGAAGGTTCAAATGATATAAGAGGCAAAGGAGAAGCCAAAGGAGGTTCATACCTTGATACACAATGGCAACAACACATTGTGTGCTTTTCATGCAATCAACGAGTGCACTATCGGAACCAATGCCCAAGTGGGAGGCACCAAAGTAAGGACCAACGAGGAAACTCAAATCAAGGGGAGCTTCTAGGAGCAAACCTAAGGTATTATTTCATAATGCATTTTTCTTATATCATGATAACGAGAATATTAGAAATAGGTTTTATCATCTTTGTGCCAATTATCATAAAAATAGAAATTATGATAGACCTAAGGAAAGTGTTAGATCACATCATGCTAGAGAAACCTTACCTAAAGATAGGAAGGTAGAAAATAATCTAGGCAAGAACTCTAAGCAATTTAGATATATGCCTAGAAAAAGGAAAATCTAAGGAAATCATGAAAAATCAAGGATAAATGCTTTAGAGGTTGAAAATCAAGTTTTGAGGTCAAAAATTGATCAATTAGAAAAGATCCTTACTAAAATAATGAATGAGATTAAAGGCCACAAGAAGCAAACCCTAGGTTTAGGTAAACAAGAATCATCTAAGGGAAAAAAAGATTTGGGATGCAAACCTAAGTACAAGGAAAGTATGTCTTCATACCATAGAGTTCCGTATAATTATGAAACTAACTCTAGATCTAGGAGTCAAGTCAAGATTACAAGGGAGGTTATCTCTAATGTTGACCTTGAAAAGACTAGCATGACTAAAGCTTCTAAGAAGCCTAGGAGAGTCATTAGGAGTGTATATAGGGATATTATCTCTAATGAGTATCTAGTACACCCAAGGAATTCCAATAAGTATTAGGTTTCTAAGAGTATGATCTCTTCACACTAAATGGACATATGATGTGTCAACCTTAATTGGAAGGGTAGTTAACTTAACCATAGTAAAGTTGATATTTTAGGATATTTTCAAGGTATTGTGATATTTTGAGAATGAAGATTTAAATCTTATTCTTGAGCATTTTATAGTGTGTCAATAAAAATTAAAGTCTTGAGATTGTTCAAAATTGATACAAATATGATAGAATCATAAAGTATGTCGAGTATGGGTTTTTAGCACATTTGAGAGAGATAAGTCACTTATGTCAAATTGTGTATTTGGAATAAAGATTACTTGAAACACTTATATTAAAACTCTAGGTATTTTTATTAGCATGTCATACTTGTCATGTTATGTGTGACATATCATATGTCATGACATTAGTTGACATCGCAGGTAAGATGATCAGACCTAGTCTAGATAGAAATGCATGATCTCTTAGGTTTAGGGAAACACTAATTTTACATTTCACAAAAATCATAAGATGACTTGTGTGTGTCTTGAGACACATTAGATTCAAATGAGATGTTAAGATGATGAACTAAGTTCAAGATATAATTTAATATATTAAACTGCGCTTTAGTTTTATTAAAACAAATTGATTTTGTGTTGACCAATCATGGAGAAAGTTAATGTGTAAGTCATGTGCATTTATTTCATAGATCATGGTTAAAATTAGCTTTAAAAACTATTTCAAAATTATTTTAAAAAACTTTGGTGAAGTCTAATTATTGATAGGAATCACCATTGATTAGGTTGATACAAAGTTAGAGGAAAACATTGAAGTTTTTAATAATTTCTAACTTTGCATCATTCTTTAAAAATAAGATATATTTTCATATAAAATTATTTTTTCCTAATAGTATTTAACATAAATAATATCTATATAAAATTTCATGATTTTTTAAAAATTATAGAATTACTTATGCATTTCTAAAATTGATTTGAAATTGAGGTGTAGTTTTTCAAACTATCAATCGACTGATGTAGAGTATCAGTCGACTGATTTTTATATTTTTTACTAGAATATATTTGTTTAAGTCATTTAAGCTCACTCTTACTTATCTTAACTATCCCTAAACTTGATATGTTTGGATTAACATTCAAAGGTAATTTTCTTGATGAAAATGAGAAAGGGAAGTTAAAAGCAGAAGAAATGGAATTGAGAGAGAGAGCTTTAGATTCAAGATTAAATCTTTAACCTCCTAGCTTAGATTTTGAAATTTTCTAAAGGTTTCGAAACTCCAAATCATTGTTGGTGCAATGACTGAAATTGAAGCATGCTTTGAGAGGGGAGGTCCTCCTTAAAGGCATAATTTTGATATGAAAGGCAGAGAATGCAAGAATTTAAGGAAGAGTGAACAAATGGAGGATTGTATGCTAAGGTTGAGTATTGAAGATAATGGAGGGTAGGGAACCTCCATTGTAATGTTAGAAGTTAGGAATGGAAGTAGAGAATGGATTTTGAAAGATAATTTTGATATGTGCCAAATGGGGAGAATGAAGGATTCAAAATAGAAAACTTTCATTCATGCCTTAGCAGGAGAAGTAGGATGTTGGACTAATAGTTTAACCTAACTTAAATATATTATCAAACATCAAAAAGGGAAGATTGTTGTTGCAATCGACCTCTGATTAAGGTTGACTAAGCTCAAGTTAACTCGAATTGAGATTTTAATATTTAATTAATATATTAGGTGGTAAAGTGAGACGCCAAGTAGGTCATGGTTGACCAAATATTTGGTGATTGGAAATCCAATATGAAGTTGGTACGAGACGAAAATTTTAAGTAGGTCATGGTTAACCAGATACTTGGTTATTGGAAGTCTAATAGGGAGTTTGCAAGTTGGAAGTCCAAATGGGTCATGGGTGATCGAACACTTGACAATCAGAAGTATAACACGGAATTAACACAAGAAGAAAGTCCAAATAGATCGCGGTTAACAGTTGGCGGTTGAAGTCCAACAGGGAGTAGGCATGAGGCGTGAAGTTCTAGCAGGTCAAGGTTAACCGGATATTAAGTGATGATGAAGTCCTGACAGATCAAGATTGATCGAATACTAGACAACGATGAAGTCCCGGTAGGTCAAGGTTGACTGAATGCTAAACAACAAGGAAGTCTCAGCAGATCAAGGTTGATCGGATGCTAAGTAACGAGAAAGTCCCTACAGGTCAAGGTTGATCAGATGCTGATAACGAGGAAGTCCTGATAGAGTAAACTTTCAAAGGCCATAACTTTTTGACTCGGATATTAAAATGAGGCAATTTAAGGTGTGAAATGAAGCTTGTTTAAAGATTTATATATTTACTCAATATCAATCAACTCATTATGTATATCAGTTGACTGATTTTGATCAGAACCGAATAGAAGCGAATTGATTCAACTGATCAGGATCATTAATCGACTAGTGATATTTCAAAAGTGAACAAAAAATAATCAATTAGACTAATCAGGATTATTAGTCGACTGATGCTATTTCAGAAGCAAACAAAAGATAATTGATTTGAGTAGTCGCTCAATCAGCCTAATCAGTCAACTGATTCACAA